>JBCAUG010212618.1:0-19145 GCA_038406175.1 Haplosyllis leylae | reverse complement strand
GGCACAAACAATAACTATTGTTTTAGAGACTTTATTGTAACCCAGAATCAATATACAGCTTTGGAGCTGCCATGTTATGCTGCACTATATATACGATAGGTGGTGTACTATGACATCCCCCTATGACATGTCCCAGGTGTAACAGTTTCAATTATTTGCATGTCATAACAATAACATGAGGATTTCAATTTAGATCTAGTTACTGCCGCTCACTTGAAAGCTATTTCCAGCAGGAAATACACACAAAATAAAGTTTTTTTCACTGAGTTTATTTAATATTCATATCACAATTACCTTGATGCAATGAAAATAATATTATGAAGTGTTATCAGCCTTTTATTCAACATTTCTTGCAAACAAATCAATAGAAATATAATTTCATCCTCCATCTTGGATTTGGTTCCCTAGCAACGCAAAGGGCAAAAAATAGTTGTAACAGGGATGAAAAAATTACAACTTCTCAGAACTTCTCCGTCACTCATTTGTAAATTCAGGTCTTCGCCAGATTTCAACTTCTCAGCTCGCCGCGACCTGCAGAAATAAGTACAACCAATGGAACCCATTTTTGTTCGACATAAAAGTTGTCGCCAAGTGCAAACGACAAGAAGCGAATTGTTTGTGTCGTCACAAATGAGTTGCATGGTTTCCTGTTTCTCAGCCAAGTATACTTCGACGAGCCAAACGCGAAGGGGACATGATGAAGCATGAAATCGAGGCAGCCCGGAAGGCGACAGTACGCTTGCGTAGGGCGGCATTGCGGGCGATGCTTGGGCGTGAATCAGCTCAACTTGATCAAGAACTAAGGAGACTTCACGATAAAGCCTTTTACATCAGAAGACAATAAGTAGAGCAGTTCATTCCATTACATTCAATTACTTCGTTATCACAGAGACTTTGGGTTCATAATTGAGCGATAAATTCTGATGTGACGATATTTGATATTTGGTATGGACATTTGCAGCCTTAATTAGTTCATTCTTTGTTCTAAATCTGCACAGATTTTCGTATAGCTCCTATCCTCGTGGTTTTTCTTTTGAACCGGAAAATGGTCACGGAGCAAATTATGACTGTACACAGTCACACAGATATTGTTGTTTATCCGACACACAGCGGTAGAATTTACCTCAAACTCAGCATCCATTCATGTTTCATTCTTTTTTTCATTTAACTTTATTTTCATTTTGTGCTTTTTATTTTTTGCGGTTTTTCTTCGGTCAACTATTATTTTTCGTTTTGTAACTTTTGAAAGTAGATATACTGAATGATGGAACAATAGTCTGATACTACAAGCACTGATGGACATGCTCATTGGAGTTTTCCCGAAAATAATTTTAACGGAAATTTAGCGAATCTCGCAATCAAGAGTGTATGAATCAGAGCCATTTTAAAAATCCTTTCCATTATGTGTGACTTGGTGGTTCAAGTAGTAAGACATTAGGTTGACACACAAGAGGTCATCAAATTTTCTGTCGCACAAGTTAATGAATTCAGCGAAAGTCTGTTTTCTGATAAGTGATCGATTCTAAGTGTAAGATTCGATGGTAACTTTGGTTTGTTCCTAATTGCCGTGAAAAATCAATCGATTTTGTTCAGATGTATCACTTCATGAAACTTCAGCGAACACTTTTAATGATTTGATGAAATTTATTCACTGGACAAAATTGACACTTGTTTGGGAAATAAAGTAAACGACAAATTCTTCATGTCGCGACATTTCTAAAAGCTTCGCAACTTTGACTTCGGCTTTCCAATTGTCTAACGTCATCTGGGGAATTATTGAATCTTAGATAATTGAGCGTTGTGTCAATGAAGGAAATAACGATAAGGAAAGTAAATGAAGCAAGGAAACTGAACCATAAATATGGAGCATGCAGTTTTTGCTTCGTCAGGTGGTTTTTTGTCAACGTAAATTGATTACGCCAGGCTTTAGCACGGTCATGGCTTGTTAACAGCCATGGCTTGTTTATCTCCAATCGCCCATAAGATAATGGCTTTTCCTCACAAATCAACCATGTTTTACCCACTGATTAAGCACAAAAATAAAGCCACATCTAAAGTTCCTGTTTTTGTCCATTTTCCCGATTAACTTTATTTTTGAAATAAACTACTACACGGAGTTCCAGCTCTGTAACCCAACTTTAAGGCAGAAAAATACTCAAAAATTGCCAGAATTTGAAGCTACCAAAAGCAGATCTATTGGGCAAAACCGATCAGACTATTGTAAAATCGCAATAAATCCTATGTAAAAACTTAGATTTGAATGTTTATCATTCTTTTGTATACTTTTATCTGACATAATCACAGGAATTTCGAAATGAAACTTTGAACAGTTGAGAAAGTTTAAAATTCAAGAAACAAGCACAAGGTCTACTTAATAACATGAAATGTGTGGACGATGAAATAAAGTTTTATCTGGAAATCTTAATCAAACTAGCTTCAATCCAATTGTTATCTAAAATTGCACAATTCAATCTTGTATATTTCTTACTCTTTTTCTTTTGCAATTGTTCGAGGAAGCAACATGGATATAATTACAGTAATTGGGCCTTGTGGCAGTGTAATTAACTAAATTCTAAGCAAAACATCTAGACAGATTATTTTTGAACATGTTGAAATCATAGCGCGTCATTTGGTGAGGGCTTCTAGGAAGTTGTACAATAGATAGTGCCACTCCTTCGGGTTGTCAAGGTAACATGGATGACCCCCTCCTTCCATGATGTGTAGGTAGCTGTTCGGTAGAGCACTCAGATGCTGACTGGCCGTGGAACCCATCGGTATATCCTTTGACCCTTGCACTATCAACGTTGGAACCTGTAAAAGTTATTTTCATAAACGTGTAAGCAAACATAACAGCCTCCCATTAACATTACGATGCAATTCCAACCACGGCCCCCATTCCTTTTTTTCCTTTCTGATCATTCTAGACTTGCTGATCGCGCTAGCCGAGGAAGGGGTGGGATCGGGCAGGGCCTCCTCCTGGACTGGTCCTTACACTGGTTCTTCATGCCTGGTCCTTCTGGGGAAGGGGTAGGGGAGGTTCGCCTTCTTACCTGGCTGGTTAGGGGCAGGGAAGGAGTGGGTCACCTAGCTACCTACCTGGCCAGGGGAAGGGTGGATATCGCCTCCCCCTTGTGAACAGAATTACACACACAAGTGAAAATATTACCTTCCCGTGTCCTTCGTACGTGGTCCGTAAATATACGAATGACAATGATCACTGGAGGATTGAAGGGATTTTTTTTTTAGAAATTTTAGCAAAAATGGGTGATAGACTAATTAGTGCAGGTTCGCACCCCTTCTACTGGAGTCTTTAATCTGTCAAAGGCGTACCATCCACTTAGCACATAGATCACAAAAACATTGTCATCAGACAAAAATTTATTTTTTTCATTTGATCTTCGATATGATCTTGACATTGAAAAATTTTAACGTTAGTCTTCAGTTGACCTTAATATTTTAGGCAAACTTTAGTGAAATAAAGCATTTTTAGGCAAAGGTTATGTAAATGACACTTTGCTAACTAGACCTTGATCTTGACCTAATCACCTTGATACTCAAACGTGACTTAGATATGGTCAAAATGTATCTGCATACTCAAGATGAAGCATCAGTGATTCAAAACTTGTGACCTGAACGAACAGACAGACAGACAGACCCAACTGAAAATATTACCTATTCGCACGCGGATGGAAATTTTCGGTTGCATGATACTTTAATTAAACTAGTTAAACTAGCTTCAGCTTCAAATGTGTAGTGGGAATTGGGTCAGGGTATATTTTCAAAGTTAATAAAGGTTATTGCCCTGCTTTTTCCCTTTTCTAAAAATAATATTGACTCTGGGTTGAGTTACTTAGTGCGTAATTCGTCCTTGGGAACATTCAGGTTATTTCTAGGCTGAATGGTTCAATATTCATCGTGGAAGTGGAACAATGGAGTTTTCTCTAAATGGAGCAGAACTTTCATTGAATTCAGCAAATTCAGGAAATCTGAGAAATCACTGAAGCATGAATTGGGTTCAGTATAAGGATCTGCTCTGTTGCCTTTGGCTCTGGGGTCTAGTGGTATAATCTCTGTCTCTTACATAGGGGATCTTGGGTTCCAACCCCACATTGCTCATTTTGAAATTTTTTAATTTGTTTTTGTCACTGAATTTAGCGAATTCAGTGAAAGCATTTAGAGAAAACTCCAATGCCCACTCCTAGTACACGTTTAGTTTCTTTTTCTCTGTGACGTGACGTCAAACTGACCTACGTTTGGATGGTTCTTTTTACTCTATAAAACCATTGCGTGATTGTGGGTTGCCAAGAAAATTCCAAATATAGTACGATCTTCATTTAAAACCACACAAACATTTCCAAAATATACTACAAAGTTTATTAAGATTTCACCTGAGAATTTTTCATGTTGTTTCATTTTGCGGGCACTCAACTTAGTTATATAGTTCTTTCGTGCTTTTTAAAAAAATGTTCGTTCTGAGTTTTTTTCGGGGAATTTTATTGATTGACATTGTTCTCATCCAAATGTTAAATGTGGTTGGTAAGTCCTAGAGTTTCGGTGTTATTTAATTGAAAGTGTTCCGATTTTTGTCCTTACCTGGCACTTTTTGTAGACTTCTTCTTCGAACTGGTCGGTATAAATGGGAGCGACTGGCACATAGCCTCTAGACTTTTCCTCCGCTTTCTCGGGCTGAGCTCCCAGCAGGAACGGGAGAGTGTAAGATCCGCTCAGGGATGGGCTCACCAGAACCGGACGGTATAACTTAAGGGCTGCAATCACATCGGCTAGAAAACACGCAGTGTCGTCCAGCGGTTTCTGGTCTTTAGATTTAGCGTAACCTGCGAAGGTTTTTAAAATCTTACAAATGTGGTATATCGATTGCAATTTAAAACAATGGCCATAAAATTCAAAATGAGCCATTCGTCTTTATTTCGATTAATGTAATACAATGAACTTGTCAGTTGAAAAGGAGATTTATAGAAAACGTCCGTGGTGATTCAAGAATTCAAGGTACCCCTCTATCCTGTCCTGACTAGGGGAGTACCCCGGGGGAGAGGGGTGGTTAGGGGTACCCCCTTTCATGTCCTGGGGGTTACCATCCCAGTCAGGACAGGGCAGGGGGGTGCCCCCTCCCCCAGCCAGGACAGGACAGAGGTACCCCACCCCCCAGAAAGGACATGGGACCAGAGACCAGAGAAAGAACCAGGGACTGGTGTACCCCCAGAAATTACATGGGACCAGAGACCAAAGAAAGAACTGGGGACCGGGGTACCTCCAAGAAAGGACATAGGACCAGAGACCAGGGAAAGAACTGGGGACTGGGTGCCCCCCCCCCTTGGTGGTGAACAGACTGAAAACATTACCTTCCCCCATCCTTCTGCGGGCGGCAAAAATACAAGTACCCCACCCAGTCTATGACTTCACTCACTCACATTTTACGATTTATTCGAGCTGAAAAAACATGAAAAGCCGCAAGTTCAGGTTTATTTCCTGGTTGCCTCGTTTCCACTAACCGCCTGCGAAATTACCTGGAAGATCGATGGCGACGGCTGAGTATCCTAGCGCGGCGAGAACGTGCAGGGTGCCGAGGTCTGTCCACGTCTGGCAGCTGAACCGCATTCCATGTAGCAAGAGAACTGTCAAGCCCTTCTCGTCCGAAACTGGGCTTGCCGTCTGGTAGTAAATCTTGAAATCCTGCAGTGAGAAGATCAATGATAGTAGAAAGTTTCCTTTGGAAGAATGCAGGTTGACAAGCAGCAAAACCTCCTTTGCCCACTTTCCATCAATTTTTTTTCAGAGACATTTGGTCCCAAAAGAGAACTAGGAGTCCATTGATGCGGCAAAGACAATGGATATTAAATGAAAGTAGGTTTTTGGCTGTTCGTGGAAAGTGACTACGGATCTATTGGGCTGCCCTCATTAATGGTTTGTTTTTACTGCCCCGACACCGAGACCGATACCGAGATGAAAAATGGGTTGTAAAGGATTGTGTGGGAGTGATCATAGAGACCAATAACCGATTCCCATTGGGTTCTGTGCACTTGTCGGTATCTGTCTTGGTCTCCGTGTCATTCTCGCGCAGTGTGAATGCACCATACGAACAGTTGCTAACGCTGGAAGCTAGAGACGGCTGCTGCGATTTCATATCCTTTGTTTCTGAATGCCAAGCTCTGTTGTTGAAAGAACTTACCCAACGTTGTCAGAATAAATATCATGCCGCTTCGACCAAACTGTGGATGGTCGCTTAAAGAACGATTATGCAAAGTAACATGAATAAATTGCGGAGTCGCCTCACCTGTCCCTGTGACTGGAAGGACACGGTGTTTTCCTTCACCTCAGCCGCTTGCTTCTTATCCTCTAACCATTCCGGTAAGTCCTGAAAATCCGCCACCTTCCACATCTCAAACTGCGAATTCGAATTCGAATGCTGAAGTTTTGTCTGGGATTATTGACCGACCTTTAGCACCGTTGTCACTGTCAAATTGAGTGTTTTGTTCAAATACGAACCTGACCCATAAAAGACACTTTATTGTCTTTGTTTCTTTTTTGCAGGTCAGACGTAAATAGTTCTAGATTTTGATCTATTTGTTCACAAGTACATGAAAACACGTTCATTGATGAACGTGCCTCAAGGAATGAGTCGTGAGAATGAATGGAAACCCAATCGATTGAGTTGTCATGGATACATAGCCGGCATGCGGGAAGCTCTCATCCTGAAAAGGCCTGACTTGCCGACTTTTTTCAAAAAAGGCAAATCTCATTAACTGTCTTTAATTAATTAATTAAATTAATTATAATAGTTTCACAAACCAATAAAAATGTTTTGACAGGCAATTGTCATCATGCAAAAGTGTGTGGGTAAGAAAAAAGGGGCTAAATGGAATGAATACCAATTATAAAGGGAAAAAACTAGCCTCCAGTTTATTGTATTGCCTGTCTTCCATTTGGCTGATTCATTTCTCAAATTAGTAATACAACCAGAAGTCAAAATAGCCATAATCAATAAGTTATTTTTTATTGAACAGTGTTCATAACTTACGGTTTAAAAACAACAAGGAACTATACACAAATCTTTGTTACAATAGTCTGTGGGTCGGAGACCTGTAAAATATCGTGGAAGAGGTATATCACGACCACTGCGGTTTTCAGTAGCACAAAACAGAACCACGTGCACAATGGGTCAAAATAATACTTTGTTATACCACCATGGGTCAAAAATATTACTTTAATATTTCAACTATTTGATTAAAAAGGAACTAAAGGTTACAAATGCGATTTACAAGCCACTGGTTTTATCTTTTAGATTCAAAGAATGAATGGCACATGACACACAAATCTTAATTGAATTCAAATTACATACTGTTCTTTTCAACTGAAGTTATTGTACAAATCGGGAGTGGGATTGTTTTAATAATGACTTATAAAATGGAAAAAGAATTATCCAAAAAATTTCACTATTATGCAAGATTCTATTGCCACTTAGTGTAATACTGATATGGTTTCCTTGTCATGTTTACAACAATTGTGCGCCTAGTTAGTTATTGTGCGTTAATTAAAAAATACTAAATAATGCTACTGAGCACATACATGGAACTTGTTTTGAAAATATTCAAAACTTTTGCAAGAAAATTTACCCGACATCTGGCAACATGCAAAAGTAACGAGAATTTTCTCCCAAAGATTGACAAATTCAGAAAAGTAAAGTTTCTTGGTTACTATCTTCTAAAAATGTTAGAAAGAGATCTATGCACTAAAATTACCACTCAGCAAATACAAGCATTTGCGCAAAATGACAGTAGAACAAGGAACAGAAACAAATTCTTTGCAGTCTTACTTAATTTTGTTTTAGGAGAGAGAGGGATGTTCCTGTCTTCCAAAGCTTTACTAATGAACTTCGTATTTGGATGATGAATCATTTTGTGGTTCAATGTTATCAAATTTTCTTGGATGTACAAAACATACACTGTATTACTCGTACGGCAGTACAAATTACAATTGACAAGAAGTAACATGCTAAGACTAAAAAAATATCATTTCTGAAAACAGAATAAATGCCCAAAAACAGATAAATGCTCATTCAGATAAGAAATATTCAATTCTGCCCAGCAGATAAGTGCTGTCGTAACAATAACCATGCTAATATTTTTATCACAAAATAGAAGCTAAAGTTTCTTAACAGCTTCATTTAAGAATCGCTTCATCAATAAGATATTGGTGTGTAATCAAAAAGATAAGATTTCAGCAACATGAAAAAATTAGAATGAAAATACTTTTTACAATTCGAATATTTTGTATTTAAAATAAATTTCTTAGTTTGTTTGAATGAAAACTGGAGTAAATATCATATTTGGTGATAATAAGTCAAGTAATTCTGTAATACTTTTGGTGATTTACAGAACATGCGTACATACAAAAAACTAAGGAAGAACTGAGAGATGTTCTTTGCCCGCTATGAGGTATATAATTCATTAACAACTTTAACGATTCAGGTGTGTTCCCGACAGATGAAAGAGAAAGCAAAAGTAAATACGATTCAAGTTATATGATACAATTCTCTCGTCGTTACCCGCCAAAATGTGCCAATCACATCTATTCTTACTGATTTCACACTGGCTTCATGAAAGAATTTTGACGTCGGCCTATCGCTGATTGGCTCCAAGGAAATGATACAGAAAACTTGTTACGGATTTCGTTGAAAAATGGGTGTGCAATTTTGGAAATAAATTTACTTTGACCTGGTGAGTAATGAATTATGTGTATGTGATCACTTTCACGTTCGGTTTCATTCTGTGTGAACACGCTTTAATAATGCCCAACTAAGCAATTCAATGTTATTTCTTAAATCTAACAAGTGCACATTGAGAACACCCTCACCAATCATTACCCGAGAAATTGGTAGTGTTCGCGTGATAATTTGAAGACTTTTGTTCAGTAAATTTGGTCTGTCTGTTGAGATTTCAGAAATTCAGACTCTGGCCTCACAATGTAAGTTGATTAGAATTTCAGGTTTTTAACGGAGTAACCTGTTCCAGTGCAATTATCAAAGTAATCCTTGAATAAAAAACCCCTATAAGTGATGTGATCTAAACTATGTGGCTATTATAAAACCCGATTATGAAATACAAATTTACTAATCTCATCGCAAAAGTTAAAATTTACTGAACTTCTTCGGTTGCTAGATAACATTGAATTTTTTTCACGAAAAATCTGGTTTTAACTAGAATTCGGGGTAAATCTTCCAATTTTTGCATACAATACAAGGATTAGCTGCCAATTTCTCCTCCTCCTTGTCAGCGCGCTTTCGTCTTCTGATCTCTTATGCCTTTCTCTCTACTCCGAAGAAGCATCCTTCGGGTGTGAACCTAATTGCTCCGGATTCCGGTTTGAGAGCCGAGGTGTCCATCCTCATTCCAACGAGATCACCCTTCTTCATGTATCGCACTCCTAAAATAGATACAATTTCTGTGAATTTTGTTGGTTGTTGCTTTGTGTACAATTGGAAAATAACTATCACTGGCGATCGGGGGGCACCAGGTCCCACGATCCCTACTCTCTTAGCACAAAATTCTTCACTTTTATGCAGTTTTCCAAAGAATTGGCCAAATTACAGGTTGTTACCTACTTGGGGTTGGTTCTCCCCCGAGGAGAAATCCTGTTTTTGTTTCAGTGACATTGTTTTGCAACGTTATGATAGCATGTGGACATCATTTTCATTACTAACTTTCGCATTGGAGGGAGCGTTATGATTTGTTCACAGACATCACTTTTGTGGGTGAAACGCCTCTTTATCATTAGCAAATAGATTCATTTGTCTAATGGATTATTGTGGATTTTATAAATAGAGTTGTGTACAAGGAAACTAGCAGACATACTGGTAGATTTCTCCAATAAACAGATTATAACTTTAATACAAATGACAGATGAACTTTCATATAAGATGACGCTCATTCACCTCATAACGTCCTTGGAAACATGACCACTACTTTAGCTAGTAAAGATTAATATTGGTATCACTGTAGATATTTGGAATTTACTTGTTACAAGTGATACCAACAGACTTGAATTTGTTCATTTACTTTATTAATGTAATTTGCTGAGTCAAACAAATATCTAGCTACTCGCCTTCAGTGATCTTGGTGTCGCTGTGTCCCCAGTAACGTTCAGTAACGTTCTCAGCGTAGTGGTAGTTGGCTGCAGACGTAGCACATTGTTTTCCCTTGTTGTCCATTTTGCCTTCCCTGATGACGCCGACACAGTGCTTCATGGGGAGAGATGTGGGGAAATTGCTGAGGTATGTGACCTGAACAATAGAAATATTGGGGTTGAAACTTTTAACAAGAGGCAATTATTAAATTAATTGTGGAAAGTCTCGATTTCAATACACAGAAGATTTTCAACAAATGCGTGAAAAAAGTTATCTTGTTGACTCGCTTGGATAGATTCGTGTTTTTCCACAATTATACAATTTTGCCAGATCTGGCATTTTTGTGTTTCAGTTTAAAGTTTATTTTCTTGTACAAATCTTGACATATTAGTTCTTTTCATAAATATTATTAATTAGAAGATCGAATAGCATATACTACCAAATTTATCAGTGACTGTAACAAAGTTAAGATAGGAAAAACAAGGTAAGAAGGAATTGCCAGATCTGTCAACTTTGTGTTCTGGCAATTGTGGAAAAACTCCATTAAGTAGAAGTCGAGAAATGCGCAATGAAAAGACGTTAATACAGTTTCACCATTGACTAGTGATGGTGTACATCTTCTTCACTAGGGAAAATTCACAATGCACAGACCAATTACAACCGACCATTTGTGTCTTGGCAATTGGATGTATCCAGAAATTTGAGATGATTAAATATTTATTGTAATTAGTTACAAGAAGTTTCACCATCCTAATTTGAGAAAAATCTTTGAGGTAATCTTTTTGGTGAGACTACTGAATGTTACTGAAAAGTTCACAAATGTCTCGGAATATTTTCATCAAGTGACTTATGTTTGATCTTAATTGCAAATAAGGAGTTTTTCTTTGGCCGACGTTAGTACCTCTACATAGACTTCAATACATTTGAGATGCTGAATAGATTATGCAAACAAATGACGTTGCGTCATTGACCCAATTGGTGGCACGTGCAAAATGACGTCATGGCAGCATTCTGTGTAAGAAAAATTCCAACCAATGAATGTAGCTTAAAGTATGACTGCTTATCATAAAACTGCCAAAGGCTCATCTCCACCCTGTCCCAAGATGTTAAGGCACCCTCGACTCAACCACTAAGGTGACTCTAACGAGCCACCAACTATTTACCAATATGTTACTGACCTGTCCGTAGTATCTGTAGAAGCCATCCTCCTCAATCTCTATCAGGAACTTTTCTTCATCAAAGCGGATATGGCCAAATTTGACATCCACCTTCCACTCTCCGTCAATTTCTCCTGCAAACAAATTGTACAACGGTCACCTAATGTTTACAAAATATCATTGGCACGACTAGATATATTTAAAGTCGACGTTCAAAAGAAGAAATTGCGTAAATTCTTCTGGACAGATAATTAACATCAAGAATGGCATGGATTTAATTCGATAAGTGAGGTTGGCCCATGTTAGTCAATGAAGGCCCTTTCAACTGTTTATTGATTGAAATGTGCAGCCCGGTGATGACATTACCGTTTTCGTTGTATCCGACCCCTCGGTTATACTTTCCGGGGTTCACCGCGACCACATGTATGAAGGCGGCCTACAATGACAACGTAAATGAAATATTCAGGCGGTTTTGGGTGCCAATGAGCACGACTAAATCAGATTTCATTGTCACGTTACCCAGACAGTATCTTCGAAACAACAAATAAATCGGAAAAATGGTTTGTTATATCGGCTCATTTGCTGAGGCAATACTGTAGGATAATTTCACTATTTTGAACGTGATAAATGTAAACATATTTATCCTCAATCACCTAATTTCCTTTAAGGTTTTCAACTGAGACAGATTAAAGTAAATTACTTCCGTCCTCATCAGTTTATGGTTATTTTCTATTCACAACTTTAATGCTAGCTTTAGGATGAAGCGTGATGGCGAAGCAGGAAGTTACCATATACCACCAACAAAGACAAAAAGATAAAGGTAACTAAGCACACACAATAATCATTAGGCAGCAATTTCATATATTTATGGATATTTTGACCCTTTTAGAATTGATTAAACTGAAGTGGTGATCTTTGGAATACAAAGTCTCCCGGTACATGTAAGTAATATAACGTAATGGGACAAGAAAATGTCATACGTTTTCTCTTCTGAGACATAATATTTTCCAAGAAATCAGTTTTAGAAAAGGTCCCACTTATTCTTCATAGACATGCTCTCTTTTTAAAATGCATTGAATTAATAATAATATGGATTATTAAAAGGTAAGAATTATCAACTATTTTTAAAATTGAGGAGTTTGGGCGGGGGAGCAAAAATAGACAATTTGATAAAAACTAGACTGGAAGACCATCGTTTCCAGAACTACACAGTAGACAGATAAACAGGAAGAGAAAGTCCGCTAGTGACTCGTATTCTTAGGGCTAATTACTATTCGAAGGTTTACAATGCATACTTCAAATTAGTTCAGTGAGAATGAGAAATCAAAGTTTGTAACTGTAAATTAAAGTCTGACAAAGCTCATATCGCCATCTCTGAACACGAGCACCAATTCACAAGGGAACCTATTAATGATGTAAGTAATGTGTGGAGGTTTCGTCCATGGCTTGTCCTGTGCGAAGACACCGACAAAATGTTTGTGAACTTCATTTCATGAAATGTTCCCTCACAAACGATGGAGAAGATAAAGAATTTTCATAGTGTAAAGTATATCTTTTAATTTAGATGAAATTTTCGAAACTATTGTCAAAACAAGAATCCTAACAGACAAAAACGTTCTTTGGAATAACAATTGATTTCTCCTTTATAGGGAGAGGAAAGTGGAAAGAAGAAATGGATAAAGATTGTAACAAAACTTCTTTCCGAAGCAAATACATGGCTAGAAAATATACAAATTCTATTACAAAAGTAGAAAACAAATCTTAGCCTAACTAACACTGAACCTAACATTTCTTACAAATATAAATATAATTCTTAGTCTACATTCTATTATACCTGGTGCTTAAATTCAGTTCCATTGTTCTTTTCTTGTCTGCCATCGTGAATTGTTACAATATGCTTATAGCTTTTATCATTTAATCTCAATGAATACGAATTTTTATGCTTTCGGTAGTGAATCTGTAGAAAAATTTGAAGCACAGTTTGTGCTCGGTGTCTTACGTTGCGGCGTCCTTCGACGGCGTCGTTCTCCTCTTGATTGGCGTTGTCGGCATCGTTGTCAGCAGGATGAGGTGGAGTATCAGCGTTTCTTTTCATGACAGGCGAACCATGAATTGATGATACTTTCGCCACAAGTACAACGGCCAAACACAAAAGCATTACGGCTGTCGTATCCATTTCATACAATTTCTTCTGGATTTAAAAGTTTAAAGTTCTATGTGCAAGTTAAATAGTTGCTTATGTTCTTCGACAGTTCTTCTGGGAATGATTTTTAACTGGGTGGTAATGCCATTTTTATAATGTCTTATTCCAACGTCAATGGTTATTTTTTTTTGTTTTCATAATTATTTTATTCATTGCTCAGTACATGTGCCTTATAATTCGGAGGAGTGTTTGTTAGTATTTATAGTAACTTTACGTTAATAATCAATGGTTATTTTTTTGAACCATATATTCTAACTGGACCATTGGACCTTCTTCCTATTTGAGTAGTTTTTGATAAACAAGCAATTATTTTCACTTTTATGTTTGAAAACCTGCAACTGAAGCAAAATGTTAATCTGGTTTGCTATTTTTGGTCATTCGTTTGTTTTGGCTAAATGTCAGCGAAAAATTGGTTGATGGACCGGTGTGTTCTTTTTAAATAAGTAAGCAATTATTTTCACTTTTATGTTTGAAAACCTGCAGCTGAAGCAAAATGTTAATCTGGTTTGCTATTTTTGGTCATTCGTTTGTTTTGGCTAAATGTCAGCAAAAATTGGTTGATGGACCGATGTGTTTTTTTTCACTTCAAACTGTGACATAATAGAGCTATTGTTAGATTTAGTAAGATTGGCCAAAATATTTTGACCTTATTCGTAGAATCCCCGAAAACTTATCACTGTACACTAATCGGGTTGGTCATACTTTTTAATGGATTTAGATATTATATAGATTTAGATATAGATTATATCTATCACATAGATTTGCCTCTGAAGGTAAAACATGAATGCTCCTTTCTGGAAGTAACTTAGATTATTTCGCTTGAAACCTGAAATGACTTTTATAGCGAGAAGATACATGTATCAATGGCTGTACCAAACCAGGGGAGGGTACCCAGGCTGAGTACCCCCCTGGCTGAGTACCCCCCAGTACAAGTCAGGCTGAGTATCCCCATGGTACAAGTCAGGCTGAGTATCCCCCCCATACAAGTCCAGTACAAGTCAGTCTGAGTATCCTCCCCTGCACAAGTCCCAGTACAAGTCAGTCTAAGTACCCTCCCTGTACAAGTCCCAGTACAAGTCAGTCTGAGTACCCCCATACAAGTCCCGGTACAAGTCAGTCTGAGTACCTCCCCCCCGTTTAGATACATTTTGTAACATGCAGAAAGATAGAAGGGCCAGGTTGCAGCCGGACAGGCCATCGATTTTTGTCATTTCAACGGGTATTGGGAAAGAAGGATTACCGGTTATGCTGCAATTGTTATTTGTAGGAATAATGAAAATGTACTCCTTATCTTGAGGCTGGTGTCTGTTTAAAGGATTGTCGTGATGTAATAACCCAACATCGTCAGTTCAGACAAAACATTTGAATTCTCTCCCTGGCATAATTGATCCTAGTGTGCTATTATTATCATAAAGATAAGACAAATGTCTTTTAAAAATAGAAAATCTGGTAGAATTTTCCACGTACTGTTTGCTTTATTTAGTGATTCATAAGTCCGATCAATGACTCAGTGGATGTAAACATGGATAATAATTTTGTAGACAGTGTAGAAATTTGTTGCCAGAATGGTTAAAGTCTATTCTGGCATATTATAAATTGTGAACAGCTTCGTCATGGTGGTTGAATTATCAAATCTAACCTTAACGGTGCGTATTACGCGTATTGATTTGTTAATCAGTCGATCAAACATATATATATATATAGCTGAAACAACCACGGTTGAAATAATACGTGATTTATTTTTAAACAATGCGCACACAGCTTACATGCCTAAAAAACACAAGAAAATTTTCCATCCATTTACTATAGCAGAGTGTGCGTATTCAGACCTGTAAAATACATTCTATTTTGGTGAAATGTTACAACCAGCGGCATAAAATAGAACCATGTAGATACACGTTCGTATGTCCAAAATAGATCTAATACTTGAATACTTTAACTTCTCGGCTAAAAGGAACAAAATGTTAGAAACGCCTTTTGTTTGTTAGCCACAATTTTTGGATTCAAAGAAATACAACCACAGGCGGAACTAAATCCCTTTTAGCACTGAGCAATTTTGAAAGGCAAAGATGACAATAAAGCATCAAATATTACAAGAAATACATAGAGTTTCAGCTGATTTTCATAGAGCAGTGAAGATATCCAAATCAGAAAAATTAGATGGTTTAAAATTGCTTAAATATCGAAGAACAATTATCACAAAACAATTTTACTAGAAAGGGAAATTGTTTTGACATCACGCGGATGTGATTTCCTGGTCATGTTTGTGTGAGTTAACAAGACCTTTTTCCCCCCAAGATTGACATATTCAGGAAAGTATTAGAATTATTAGAATATGAATTCAATAAATCACTTACTGAGTATGTAAGAAGAGATCTGTACGCAAATAAAAAATACAAAAAGCAGTAACATTCAGCAAAATAAGTATGTAAAACATATTTATACAGTGACGCACAGGATGCAATAAAACCAGTAACAGAAATAATTAATTCCTCACAATCTTACGAAATATTATTTTCCTGAGGTAGGGTGGGATGTGGCCTGTGTCATCCTGTGCTTCGCTAGTTGATCACATTTTCTTCAATGTAACATCTCCTGAAAACAATACACGAAGGCGGTGTGAACAATTCTCCACCCCAAAGTAAAACTAATTAAAACACTGTTTTACGGCAGTAAAAATTAGAATCATGTGACCAGATCAAACATTTTAAGACTCTGCAAAATACCGCTTTAAAAACAAAATAAATGCCCAGAAACAGCACAAATGCCCAAGACAAAATAAATGCTCATTAAGTTAAGAAATAGAGTCAATTCGGCCAATAAGCAGCGTCATAACAAATAACATGCTGCTCGTTTCAAAACACCCGTTTGACTTGTTCTTGTGGACTCCCAAGATCAGACTATCACTGTATTTCTTGGTTAACAATTAAACCATTATGCTCCATCATTACGCAAAAATAAAACACTGGTTTACAGTAGTACAAATTGGAATTATGTAAACAGATCAAACATTTCAAGTGGGACCAAGGACAGTATCGACATGATAAAGCAGTGACGGATCCAGGATTTTTCAAAGGGGGCGCCAACCATTGGGGGCGCCGACCTACTAGATCTATTTGACCATTTTTTCCCAAAAAATGCATGAAAATGAAGAAATTTTGACCCGAGGAGGGCGTCCTTGGCGTCCCCTCGATCCGCCAAATGTGAACTAATTTTACGGCAAAAAGAGCACCTTTAATCATATTAAGTACAGCTTTTGGCGGCTGAAGTTCCTCTGCAGCTTCGCTTCATGAATGAACAATTGATCACTAATTATTAAGATCGGATTTCAGAAGCATTGGACAATCACGATAAAATATTTTTAAATTGCAATTTTTGATATATTTAAAACGAAATTATTAAGACTTTCCTTATATGAAGACTAGAATAAATACAATATTTGACAACTACATAACATGGCAAGCATTAGGGAACAACTTGGATATACCCTCTTTGCCCGGATTGAGGTATAATTCATCAGCAGCTTCAATTATTATGTTGTGTTCACACCGAACAAAAGCGAAATACATTTGAATTGAAAATAGATATACTTCTAAATTAAATAACTTTCATCTGGTAGAAGGTTCAGTATTGAAATATTTGTATCCATTTTAAGTGTTAAGGCTTTCACTTTCGCTTTCGTTCGTCTAAACACAGCTGAATAATGCCCAACTTAGATATGTGCAAATTCAATGTTCTTTCTTAATCTTCACATTGCACAACAGCGAATGTACGCTCAACAAATATCTGAGAAATTGACAGTGTCTCGTTGATTCACAAAATTGTGTGAAATTTCCAAGGTTTCTGTTCAAATTTAAATACCCGTTCAAACCGAGGGAAAGCGAAAAGGAAAGCGATTTATTTTGTTTATTATTCTTTGATCTTTTTCGCTTTCGCTGCCGTTTTCGCTTGGCGTGAATAGGCCCTAACACTTGATATTTCTTAATTCTTTTCAAATGACAATCTAATTGTAAATTTTCAATTTTAAGACACACACAAAAAAGAATTAACTGCCCTTGTCATTGCCGCTGTTGTTGTCACGTATTCACATACTATGAATTAGCACAGTACTCCTCCCGTCGTTTATTTTCTTTCCACCCCGAAGTAGCACTGATCCGGCACGAATGCGATAGCATTGGATTCCGGCGCCATTTCACTCGCGTTCATTCTCACTCCAACGAATTCACCTCTCTTCAGGTAATACACTCCTACAAATAATCACTACAATTTGTTACCGATGTCATTACAATTTGTAATGCAGACTAGTTGGGAAAGTACTGCGTGTAGTCACAGATTTACTGAAATTTATGACCAGATAAAAACCAAGTGTGAATATCTCTCCTTTAAGAAGGAATTTCTCTTAATCCAATCAAATTCAGACCAAATCAACAGATGGTATACAATTCTGATCTGCGACACGGTCTAGAATTTCTTTGCAATTAAGAGGCTTCACTTAACTAAGGCGCGAGACTCCTCATAAACCTGAATGCGTTTTGAAATTGTGTACAATTTATTGATATGTTAGCTTCAAACCTATTCACAGACTGCAAATGGTTTGTTTAACGAATGTTTTTGTAAAAAAAAACTGCAATGCAAACTGCACTCCCCAGGATCAAAACTTTCAGGTACACATTACTAGAAAAAGTGAGGTCGTGTAAGCAAGGTTACATGTAAACAAATGAGCATCATGAGCATAATCTTTTATTAAGTCCCCTCACACAATCATATATGGTCATGCAAAGATAGGTGTGTCTGGAAAAAATCATTTCTATTGGGTCCAGCCCATTTGTTTACTCTGCAGAGGCACCATCTACGCATAGTTAGTAATAGCATAGTAATGAATATCACACCTCTAGCGAAGTTGGAACCACTGTGTCCCCAGTTCCTGTCGGCGTACCGGTAGCTCGATGCAGACGTCGCACACTGTTTTCGCTCATTGTCCATCTCTCCGTCCTTGATGACACCGACACAGTGACTCATTGCGAGGGATGTGCGGTACGAGTAATAGATCTGCAAGAAAAAGATTTCAAAATTGAAGAATTACGGTCTACCCAATAAAAGATGAGAGTTGAGCCTCAACTCATTCGTCAAAGTCGCATTATATCTGAGAGAATGCGTGTCGTTTTCACGTTTCTTTCACGTTACATACAGAAGCGTAGAAACTGTAAAAGCCATCCCGTTCAATCTCAATCAAGGAAGTATCGTTATTAAAGTTGACAGAACCATTCTGGGCAGCCACCTTCCATGTGCCATTAATGACTCCTACAAAGAGATTGCAAACAAGTCCAAATACTTCCAGTGAGATAAAATTTGATTACTACGTTTTTTTCTTCCTATAGATTCTAGTTTTTCAAAATCAGCATTTCTGTCAGATATAGAAGTCGTTTTCTACTCCCGGCTATTGTAGGCGTTAATTATTTCACGAAGTACACACATTCTGACAAAGACCACTAATCTATTTCTATTTCTCTCAGATTTGAAAGATTTGGCAGATTTACTTATCGTGAAAAACGCGATTGTTTAAGCAGTAGTAGCTTTTTAAGGCATTTCACCTACACGGGGGCATTGTAAATTGTCAGGTTGAAGAGTTCCACATGAGACCATA
>JBCAUG010212508.1:0-19154 GCA_038406175.1 Haplosyllis leylae | reverse complement strand
TATGACATCATCAGAGAATGTGATTATGACGTTGTCACATAGCAACGTTCGAGCCAGCAATTGCGTTATGACGCAACATGAATTTTTTGGCTCTTTTTTGACAATTAAGAAAGTCAACTGTGTGAGAGTCAAATTCGAAAATTAACCTATTTCGTTGAATTGAGCATTTTCCACAGCAGAGTCACTTTACATATATATCGGCTTATTTTCTTTACCTTTTGACGCCATATCAGCCTGGAAACACTAAATTACTCACTGGTAAAACGAGACAGCTAACAGACTGACAGTCGTTTATTTTCTTTTTTGCATATAGATAAAAGATGATTTAGTAGGCATTATCTTGACTTACTGAATATTATAACAATTAAATCGCTTATTACTTTTTAAGACTGTGACAAGACATCAGAGAAATTTAAAATATGACAAATTTCAGCTATGTGTACTATCAAAATGTAGAAACGAACTGTGACAGCATCTGAGAATTGAGAACAAGTAACACTTTAACCAACCGAAACAAATACAAGATAAAATGAAACAAAATAGAGAATAAATAACGGGTGCTTGCTACTTATTAAAATGCTACCTGCTTTTAAAAATGAGCAACTTTATGGTACGCGGAAATTTTGCAACTTCATTAATTACTTAACTCCAAAACTGGTACACAAATGCAAGCTTTCATGCTGGCAATTCGGCAATTCGGTACAGTACACAGAAATAACTTGGATAATAAACACTAAAGAACCTTACAACCTAACACTGTTTTAACTGTTCTTCAAAGGGAATATCATAAGCAAGAGTACTCCAAAACATATAAAAATAACACTCTGAAGATTGTCTATCTTTAGCTTTGAGCCAATGAACATGTCTCTCTCGTTTAATATCCTCCAGCACCTGGAAAAACTGGGGAATGTAGTTGTTTAGTCTTGCAAGGAAAATCCTCTTTTTACATGTGGTAGCAATGACATTAACAACTCTAATATTAGAGACTGAGAGCAAATAATCATTCCTAGAAAAAACTACTTCACTGTCTAGGCAGTCGGTTAAGAACTTGTGAATTTTCCGCCAAATGGAACGAATATAAGTACATTCCCAAAATAAGTGTAAGTATGTTTCTTCATGAGTATTGCAAAAAGTACAAGAGGGTGAGACTGGAAGATAGTGACAGGCAACATTATTTAAATGATAAGACCGGTTTACAAACGAAATCAAAAAATCTTGTAGAAGAGGACTTTTACAGTCTACGTAGTAATTACATGCCTTGTCAAACAGTAAACTTGCCTCCTCCTGCGATATACCCAGATCACTTGCCCAATTAACTATTGCTTTGTCATTGTGGGCTTCAGCAGTATTCAACCACACCTTAAACATTCTAACAGAACACTTTCCTACCAGACATTGGTCAATTATATGATCGTGTGTAAAGTCTTCAATTTCCCCCATAAACTCAATCCACGAATCAGGTATACATTTCACCAAATAGTCAAAAACAGGAAGACTACCTGGTATGCAAAGTTCAATTGCCCTTTTTATAACATGTGCATTACTTAACACTTCATGAATAGTAAACACATTATTACAGGCTAAAAATTCATACAATTCAATTTGTTCAAAAGGTTTAAGATACACAGAAAAGGCATCATTAAAACAAAACATTGCACTTCGAACATCATTTTGTTGCACATACTTAGGAATAGTACGAGATATAAATGTACGAGTAAACCAAATCGTTAACACATCTATTAAAACCTGTGGCAGAGAAACCTTAAGCATTCTAATAAATTTTCCTGGCACTAAATTACATTTGAGAAAATCAACAAAGGGTATAAGAGAAGCATTGAATAACAAGCATTGTGAGGATAAAACAGTAGTATCACTAAGAAACCGGTTTAGCCAGGATAGTTTAAAAGCCTTCTCTGTGACAAAGATATCAACCATATTAAAACCCCCTTCTGCCTTGGGTAAAAACATAAGTTCTTTACGCATTCTATGCCTTTTATCCGACCATATATAATCAAATAATATTCTATCTAATTGCACCAAAAATCCTTTACGAGGAGAAGGCAATAATTGAAACATATAAACATATTTTGATACCGCCAACTGTTTGACCTGCAATACTCTACCAGACAATGACAGAGTCTGCATCGGAGTTCTACTCAAAACGTTATGCATGAGTTTTTTGTACCGAAAAATTATCATATAATAACGCTCTTTTTCCTAATACCGTACCCAAATAGGTGAATCCATCTATTAGAGATGCTGTTGAAAATTCAGAGACACACTCCATATCACGGATCTTGTTTAATGTATTAGGGTTTGCACAAATAACACTTCTATCAAAGTTGACTGATAGACCCGATTGGAACGAGAAATGATCCAGTGATCATTTAAAAGCCGCAAAATTCTCCTCCTCTGACTTTAGTGCTAGCAGACAGTCATCCGCTACTAACGCAATCTTCTTTTCAGCACCAGCATATGTGATACCAGTAATTCTCGAATTCCGACGTATATGAATAGCAAAAGATTCAATAGCTAAAATAAACAAATACGGACTCAGGTTACACCCTTGAGCTACACCTTTTTGAATAAATACTGGCCGAGAAAGATGACCATTATTAGCTATATACACGTTTACATTAGACTGCATTGCTTTGATCCAATTCAAAAAATAGTGAGGAAAACCAAATGATTCCAAAACTCTCTGAAGGAATAGCCAATCGACTGAGTCAAATGCTTTATAAATGTCGAGCGAGATCAGGGCCCCCTGCTCATTATCAATATTATCAATCACACTTAAGAGCGATTGTGCATCAACCACATTAAGTCCCAGAAAGCGTTTCATAACAAAACCTGTTTGATCCACATGTATAATAGATGGCAGTATTTCGCGTACTCTTAAAGCTAAAGCTTTGGTAAGGATTTTATACTCTACACAAAGTAATGTAATAGGCCGCAAGTTTTTAACCTTTGTGGGAGACTTATGTTTTTTAGGTAATAACTTCAAAAGCCCCCGCCTCTGATCCGGAGTAAATGTCCCCGACTCTTCAACATACATGATACTATCACATACAAAAGGTCCAATAATATCCCAGAAAGACTGATAAAAAGGTACTGTAAAGCCGTCAAACCCTGGGGAAGCTGATTTTTTAAGTTTTAGTAAAGCCATACGTAGTTCCTCTGGATCTATAGGCATAGCCAGCAAAGAAACATGCTCATCAGACAACTTAGCATCATTGGGGATATCCGTAAAATTGGATAGACGAAAGGACGGCTCATTAAAATTAGAATATAAATTCTGATAGAAAGCTCGACAATAGTCCAAGATTTCCTCGTCTGAGTATAATTCTACTGCATCATCATCAATCATATACCGCAAGGCACCTGGAATTCCCTTCACTTTCCTGAAGAAAAATTCAGAACATACATTACCATATGCTTGGACCCTATTTAAATTTCTTTTTCTTCTTTTCGTGTGTGTAGCATTTAATTCCTCTTCCAGCAATTTAAGCTCTTGCTCAGCTTTTTCTGCAGCTATTGTAAGCTCCTCACCTTGCTCAGTGATACTATCCCTCACTACCTCAGCTTCATAAACCTGTTTTTGAATCTGTAGCAGTTTCTCAGATCTTTCTTTACGTACTCTAGCAAGGTATTTGATTGTTCTGCCTCAGATAATTGCTTTCAAAGCATCCCATAAAACAGCAGGGTTTGGTCACCTATCAGGAGGAACTTGTTTAATATTTGTTTCAGTGAACATTTGTATTTCCTTTTCCAGCAATTGTCGAAATTTGGCGTCTTTACATAGGTACAGCGGGAACCTAAAAGTGCCCGACCCCACTTTATTTCTGTTGATAAAAAAGGATAGGTAAATAGGAGTATGATCCGATTTGAAGGCAGAGCCGATAGACGTAGTATGACAGTAGTTCAACATTAGATCAGAGACTAAAAAGGCATCAATTCTGGACATGGTTACAAGATTGTTACGACGCTGAAAATGTGTGTATCTCCACTCATCGGGGTGCATAGACACCCAGGCATCATTTAAACCAGTGTCCTCTACAAATTTCCTGTAATGAAAGCTTAATTTATGAGAACCAGTTCCAGTTGCAAAAACACTATCTTCAGCCCTCAAAGTTTCGTTAAAGTCCCCTGCAATCACCTGTTTGAAAACATTAAATTGAGATACCGTTTTCCATAAATTTTGTAAGCTTTGCATGAGTGCATCATGAGCCGCATTCGTGTATGTACAATGGGTGTAGTGCCGAAGGTAAACATTAACAAACAAATACTCCTCATCCAAAATAGTACAATGTATAATCATAAATTCCTTCTCCGAAATGACTTTCTTGACCTTGGCGTCAATACCTTTATGGATTGCAATAAGCAACCCACCAGAAGTGGAGGTTTCGTGACTAAAATAGCAATTATAACTAGCAAATGATTTTTTAAGATGAAATTCCATACCCGGAGTGGAATGTGTTTCTTGCAAAAAGCAAATCTGGGGAGTAACACCCAAATGGGTAGGATATACCACCTTTGAAACAATAGCGTTCCTCTTATTATGCATTCTAAATCCGCATACATTGAAAGACATAACATTTAATACAGACATATTATTTCGAATATAAGTAAGTAAAAATTCTTAGCACCCGAACAAATCACATTTAAAAACAAAGGAAAAGGAATACAACTGAAAACATCATAAAACGACACCCCATTTGGGTAAACAGTATTTTTTAAAAAATCGCAATATATGAAACAAAAACACAGTGCGATAAAAACCATCGCCAAAAGACATGTAAATTGTGCTCAGTGAAACAACAATTAATCATTATACCTAGAATGGTGATTACTCTTGGACAAACTACTTAACAACGTTTCAACTGCACAGAACCAAATTAAACTTCCAGCACATGCATACGAGCTTCATTGTTGACTCTTCTGAGTCCACCCCGGGCTCCGCCCCGTCCTCTTGCAGCAGTGTTCCGAAAATACTGAGCTAAGTCCTTGTTATGCTGAGTCAGAGACAGGGGAGGAGGACGCCATTTACCATCTCTCATACGTTTCAGCTGACGTGACCATCGCTGTTTATGCGGGGAAGGTTGAGCTTCATCATCCAGGTCAGTTACCTGTGCAGGCATGTCCGTGTCGTCAGTTTCCCCTGCTGGATCAGTATCTTTCCCTGAGTCAGAATAAATTTGATCGCCACGAAACCTCTGCAATTCATAGAGAGCCGCTACTGCAGCCTTGTAAATAATACTAAGACGCAGACCACCAATCCTTACACCTCCATACCTGCGTACCACAAACACCGCCACATTATTCATTTCTGATTTGGCCATAGCTTCAATAAGCTTAACATCTGCTTGGTGTTCCCCATCGCTACAAGCCCCCTGAAGAGGCCGCTGGTCCTCATCGTCAATTCTATACCCCAAGCAGATATGTGTCGCCATCAAATGGTCCATTTTCATCCGTAAATAGCATTTTTTGATATGTTCAACGGAATGAGCTGTTGTTGCAAAAGCCACAAAAGTGCTGCCTCTCTCTTCAAAGACACGTGTTTCTACAAAACGTAATACACTCAACGTTTCTTTCTCTTCCATAGATAATTGACAAATCTCCTTCATTTGTGGAGGTTGAACTACTTCCACTATTTGTTTACCATCTATGTAGAATTCCTCCCCCTTGAAAGCAAATCATTGTCGTTCATTGGGATTTTTCACTTTAGCGTTTTTTTCAATAATTTGCCTCACCCATGGATTGTATTTCTGCCGCACTGCATAGTGAGCCTCAGGGAGGTGATTCCTAATCGAGTACCATATTTTAGTTGTTTCATCCATCTTATTCCCTAAGGTACTTTTCTTTTTTTCCAATTGTTTACGGAAAAGAGGAGAACATTTAACATACATCAGCCTTGGTAGTTCCTTTAAAGTTCCTGCAATCCGTTTCCTCTGTACACCCGCAATGCGAGACGCCTCTAAAATGTCACCGTCCTCTGGTATTAAACCAAGTATATTCTCACAGAACTGGCATACAACTAAGACAGGATTCTCATCTACCGTTTCCTGCAGACCACCTATTTTGACATTGTTACAAAGCAACTTAGCAGTATTGTTAGTTATGCGAACATCTAATGAGTGAGACTTATTCTCTAACACCCCAATGGCTTGGGCTTGCAAAGCAAGCTGTCCTGATGTATGCTCCTTATGAGCCACAAACTGTCCCATTAGCTGTCCAACAGAAAGTCCATCTGTGTCATCAGCCACTGGCGCTTCAAGTTTAGTAAGCCTCTGCTTTAAATCAGAATTCTCCTGTTCCAGGGAAGAAAGCCTTGCCTGAACTGTTTGCTCAACTGAAATATTATCCACATCGGATATATCCCCCACAACTTTAGTAATCTTGGTTACAGTACTAATGAATCAGGGTTCGTAGATACTTGCTGTTCCAATGCTTCTAGCCTAGGCAGAAACAATTTAAGCTTGTCCAATTCAGTATTTACCGACGTTTTGACACTCTCAATGATAGCCAGCGCATCCTGAGGATTATTGTCTATTTTTTGCTGTGAACTGTCTGCCTTAGGTTTGCCCATCTTAACACTTTTCTCGCTGTCCTTCCTTTGACCTTGAGAAGAGTTGCGTAAGCCTGAATTATCGCCCTTTGAAGCACCACGTGTAAAATACCCTGACATTACACGTTGAAAACCATAAAAGTATCTAGCTGGGACCTTTTATGGGGCACACTTGTACATTACCTCCAACTAGATCTTGAGTCTACAATGTATCACAACATCGAGAATCGCCGCAAGATGTACAAAATTCATGTAACCGGAGCACGAATTAATCTAGACGTTAGACCACCATACCGGAAAACACGTGACCCCAGCTAACAGACTGACAGATCAACGGAAATGACGTCAGTAGAAAAATGGTGAAATAAAGTTTTGCCGTTACAACGGCTTTTTGCAACAAACAATCAATCCGCCAAATTTAAACTATATTCTTCAACTTCCCAAGCTTTCACAGACAATTTTACATTAAAAGCACATCATACTGGATTTAAAAGTTTATATTTCTCCTTTTGTATCAAATATCTGGCTGACGCTAATAGACTATTTTTCCTACGCGGCGTAACTAACCAAATCACCACGCTTCCTTGGCAACAGGAAATCAAGTGTCAAATGTGACAGACGAGTTGAGATTTCGCACAAAAAGTTTCAAGAAACCTGGTGTTTTGAGGAGGCAAAGTGATAAAAATGTCGGAGGTATGCATGTATCTGTGCTTAAGTTACAAGATGTTCTCAAAAATATTAAACTAGATTCAAACAAGCACTCAAATTTCACCCAATGTTAAGAAAAGAAAATGGAATTGAATAGATCTAGATTTAGATGTCTTATCTACTCAAAGGCATATCTTTGTATTTAAGGAAAAGAAGGACACCAGTAAAGATGGGAAAGGCTCTATCGATGACAGTGCGTTCGAAGCTCTGGAAAGAGATTTTCAAGAGGTTAGGTCACTCGACGTTCACTAGTCTAGATCTAGATCCCACTCTAGATTTACATCTCACAGAAACCATGTAATTTTAATGGATACATCACTTGTAAATTATTAGAGTTAATCACTTGTATGTACAAGACTGAAATGATAAAAATACTTTTTAGGTCCTGCAAGAACTTATGGGAGACAGAAGTTTGGAAAAGTTTCGAGTTGAATATGAGAAACTACATAGAGCTTTGAAGAAATCGCATGATAGTGAGAAGAGGCTGATGCAGAAATGCCGAGAACTAAATGCAGAGATAGTTGCCCATTCGGCGAAAGTAGCAACTGCCCTCAAATTATCTCAAGAAGATCAAGCTACAATTGCATCCTTGAAAAAGGTTGTAATGTATTTTTACTAGATGTGAATTTATTCCATTGAATTGCCATGGATAAATTATTTATTTATTTGTCATTTTCATCCAGGAAATAGAGAAAGCTTGGAAAATGGTGGATGCAGCTCACGAAAAGGAAACCAGAGCTCGAGAAACAATACAAAGTTTGAAACTGGAAATTGCCAATTTAAGCAAGTTAGTGGAGCAAGGTGCTGGACTTACCATGGGACAAGAACATAGGTAAAGATAAATGGTTTTCTGGACAACATTCTTTTTTACATCTTTCCCAAATCTCTACTGAATCAAACATTTTTTGCCTTGTAACTCCCTCACGCACTTTTGAGTGACATTGTGACAAAGATTATAACTGTCTCAAAACGTTATGCTCTAACTTGTGCTGACTCTTTACAGTGTTAATGAACTACTGAAAATCAAAGAAGACCTGACAAAAGAAAGAGATGATCTTCTTCAGGAAATAGTAAAACTAAGAGAAGGGATGTCTGATGCTCAGGGGAAAATTGCTCAAATGGAAGCTGAGCAGGAAGACAACCACCAAAAGTTGCAAGAGGTTAGCGAAAAGGGAAGAAAATCTCACTTGAAGCAAGTTACAAGAAAAGTAGTAGTAAATTGTTTAAAATTACAGTGTGTGCATCAGTGTTCCTTACAATTCAGCTTCAGCAAGATATACAAGTGCGAAGCAATGAAGCGCAGCGAGAAAGCCGAAAAAAGGATAAGCTTGAAAGAGAATTAAGGCAAGCTCGTACAGATGTAGATCAAAAAACGGTTGACATTAAGACACTACAAACTCAGATAGAACGTTACAAGCAAGATATGACAAAAACTGAACAGCAGCTGAAAGAACAGCGGGTAAGTTTTACAATTACATAAAATGTTCTTTCGTAGAGCAATAGATTAAAATATTTTAATGCAGCATTAGATTAAAATAAATTCACAGAACAATTTTGAATTCGCACAATATCTCAAATTATTTTAATTTCAGATCGCTTATGAAAGGTCTGTGAAGGATTCTGATATTCTTAACGCGCGTCTGCAGAAATTGCAACAGGATTTCGAGGCACAGCTAATCGCTTGTGATGGTCTCAACCAAGAAAATCAGGGAAAAGCAATGGAACTGAAAGTGAGATGTTTAAAATTACAATCCATGTGAGACAATCTAATCTGAATCAATTGCTGACAGCCGCCTTTAAGATCTTATTGATGACATCCCATTGCTTTACTATTTCAGCAAAAAGAAGATGAAGTGACACAGATGAAAGGAGAAACAGCTCGGTTGAACAAGATGAGAGAAACTATTCAAAGAAAATTACGTAATGTGGAGGATCAGAAAGCTGACGTCGAACAACAAAAAGAAACACTTAAATCACAAATTATTGGACTCGAAAGAGGTGAAAGCAACAATGATATTATTCAAAATACCTATGTAAAGCGTATGTAATGGAATTTTTGCGATTATTTGTCAACACTGAACAATATAATTGTGCATTACAATAGAGATTTTATTTGCCTCTTGCAGAGTTAGAACAGAGCAAAAAACAATCAGAACAGGACAAGAAGGCGATAGAAGAGCTGGTGCGTGAGAGAGACATTCTCAATAAAAACATGCTGAAAGCAGCAGGGAACACACAAAAGCAGCTAAACCTAGTCAAGTTGCATGAGCAGTCAAAGAAAAATCTGGAGCAAGAAATACAAAATTACAAAGAGGAAGCGCAAAAACAAAGAAAAATTATTTATCAACTCGAGAAGGAACGAGATCGTTACATCAATGAAGCTTCTGATCTCACACAAAAGGTAGTAAAGCGTTTCTCC
Organism: Haplosyllis leylae; assembly: GCA_038406175.1. Taxonomy (NCBI): domain Eukaryota; kingdom Metazoa; phylum Annelida; class Polychaeta; order Phyllodocida; family Syllidae; genus Haplosyllis; species Haplosyllis leylae. The sequence goes on along the minus strand of JBCAUG010212508.1, from coordinate 9,462 downwards.
TTTTCGTGTTCTTATTTTGGAGCACATCTCATTGCTGACAATCCGTGTGTTACATACCAAATAAATTATTAGGTCTTGCAACATATGGAGGATGTTAAAGTACGCGAGATGCAAATTTTCGACTACAAGAAAAAGATCGCGGAAGCCGAAACAAAACTTAAACAGCAACAAAATTTGTACGAAGCTGTTCGTAGTGACCGAAATTTGTACAGCAAGAACCTCATCGAGTCGCAGGTAGGTGTGAGATTTTTATTTAAGGTGTTTTCCTTCAATACTTGGAAAGAGACTAAAAATTCCTAAGAAGTTCACATGTATTTACTGATACATTTACACTTTCCTGCAGTCGTGTGTAATTAATCATTATTAACTCTTATTTTTCATAAGGATGAGATAACGGAAATGAAGAGAAAGCTCAAGATTATGAACCATCAGATTGATCAGCTGAAGGAAGAAATTTCGTCTAAGGATGCTGCTCTTGTAAAAGAGCACCTGGAGCATCAGAGGGTTGAGAAAGAAAAGGAATCACTGAAGGCTGAGTTGCAAAGAATGAAGCAACAAGCGTCAGAATCGAAAGCGTACATTGAAGCGCAGGAGGCGGAAGAACGTAAACTGCTCAAGATCATAGCTGAAGCTGATGCTGAAAGAGTTAGACAAAAGAAGGAGCTCGATCAGGTACATGCCCAGAATTGTACAATTGTCACTTGATAATTCAATACGATATTTTGCATTATTATTTCATAGGGTTAAGTTTGCATTTTCTTTTTCAATAGGTAATATCGGAGCGAGACATCCTTGGAACACAGTTGGTGAGAAGAAACGATGAGCTTGCGCTGTTGTATGAGAAGATAAAGATCCAGCAGTCTACCCTGAACAAAGGAGAAATTCAGTACAACCAGAGATTGGAAGACATTCGCGTATTGAAGTTAGAAATCAAGAAACTTCGCAGGGAAAAGGGTATCTTGCAGAAATCCGTTGCCAATGTTGATGATCTTAGACGTGAGGTGTACCATCTACAGAGAGAGTTACTACGTGAGCGTACTCGTTGCAAAGCTCTTGAGGAAGAATTAGAAAATCCCATGAATATACACAGATGGAGAAAACTGGAGGGAAGTGATCCAAGCACGTAAGTAGGAAGTTGATCAACCTGTGTTTTTTTTTTTTTCAATGCATGTAATTTTTATTTATTTCAAAGTCGGAAGACTGAATTACATCTTTCAAAAACAAAAATAGTCCGCTTATTCTTTTCTTCAATGGTTTCCTCAGCAAACATTTACAATGGCATATTCAAATTCTGTTTGCATTGTGGTTCAAATCCTTTTTCAAATTTTGTAGATACGAGATGATTCAAAAGATACAGACCTTACAGAAAAGACTAATCGCCAAAACAGAGGAGGTAGTGGAAAAAGAGTTACTGATTCAGGAAAAGGAGAAACTTTATGTTGAATTAAAACACATCTTGGCACGTCAACCGGGACCTGAAGTTGCAGAACAGCTTCAAATTTACCAGCAAACAATGAAAGAGAAAACAAAACAGATGAAGGTAATGAAAAGAATATGCGATAGTTTGGAAGAAAAGTTGTTTGTGATAAGTCTCCCTGCTGCGATGTGGGGAAGATTAACCATAAAGTTAAGGTTTGGTGATGTATCTGAATAGAATACATTTTGAAATTGATCTTTTCAGGCTATGGCATCAGAGTTAAATATGTATGAATCACAAGTAAGCGAATACAAATACGAGATAGAACGTTTGGCTCGAGAGTTACAAGATGTTAAAAAGAAGTATTTCATGCAGAAAAAGAAAGAACAACAGACAAAGTACGTACATATTTTCAGAAGAAAATTTTCTTCAAGTATAAATCAATGACATGTCCATTTTAATGGCGACAGTCTAATAAATCACAGTCAAATATCTTTTAATTGCGGTTAATCTACCAAATTTCGAATTCTTAGCCAGAAACCATTCACAGCAACATTTGCCAAAGAATGGGTTACCGAACAAGAATAATATACTTATGGCGAAATCAATTTACTAAACATTCACACTCTAATGGAACAATTATCAGTACGACATTATTGATACCCTTCTAATTAGTGGATTTATAGGAAACGGATGATGCTTATGGCCAATTTCTTTTTCATCTTCATGCGTTTTTTTTTCCATTGGGAAAAATGAGCAATGAATAGCATAATGACCGCCCTACCGGAACCGTATGAACAACCTCACCTAGAGAAATCCTGGATCCGCCTCTGCCTTCAAGCTCTCCTTTTTAAAAATTGTGTTTGAGTTTTAATGCAATTTAATTGTTCACAGGGAACGTGAGCGAGCCATAGCTCAGGCTGGAGCTCCGCTCATTCAGCCACAAAGAACAGACCAACCAAGATTTACTGGAGGAGGTTTCAATCTAAAGCAGCCCAAGGGTATTGTTACCTAGGATCTTCACGGATCCGGTATTATTCGAATTTTCTTCCTTTAATGGCAAATAGCATTGCATAAGTCACTAATATATACAAAACACAAAAATTAATTGATCCAATTATTATTATATTTCATCTGTGATATTTGTAATTTTAGTTATAAGCACCGGTACATTTGTTACTGGCTTAATAAACGGGAGCTCGTTTGGATGCACATTTTTGCATTTTTATTTTAAAAAATTCAGGTGTGCCACAAGAGTGCATGTGCAATTAGAGCAAAGAACTTTACGGACAAATATTGGTTTTACGCAACGGCTCCGTTGACATTTTTCCACGTCAGACAGAGAAAATATTCACATTAGGTCCCCACCTGGGGACGTGATCGTTCACATTGGGGCCATGCGATTCCTTATATATGATTTATTTGTGTTTGTTACAATTCTTTTTTGCTAATTATTGATGATAAATAGGAATATTGAAGATTCAATAAAATCATGGAAAATATCGCAATTTTTTGCGTTTCTGTTGCTCCATTACTTACTTTAAAAAAAAAAAACGAAAATAAACGGTAAAAACGCATCAAACCCCGGTATTCAACCTCTCTGTGTGTCTACAATTCAGTATAAATCTAAGAAATCTTTGGGATTGAGGATTTCAGTTTGTGGATAATTTGGTTTGTTCCAGTAGCGGATGGGAAAGGCCCACGGAGAGAGCCTGTAAAGATCAGTAAAGAACCAGCGGGAAGTGTCAATTTCTATTTTCGTGGTTACCGATAAAACGGAAATAATAAATTGTGACGTCACGACGAATTTCATCATGGCGGTTGGCACGGAGTAGTATATATTTATTTACTCGAACATCAGACCGTTCTTTTCATGTTTTGTTGGGAAGGTAAGCTCTTGGACATCTTATATTGTATTTCATAGCAGTGTGGTACAATATGGCAAAGTATTTACAACAGGCAATATCTGGTTTATCGCTGGTGAGTGGTGGAAGTTCCACTGTTCACAAAAAAGTAGACTGCTGTGTGACATGTCAGACAAATAAAAATATCTCGATCTTCAGTCTAAATTCTCTTTGATAACTGATTTAAAACTCAGGACTGCAGTATTTTTAGGGGAATTGATATGATGAAGAATCTTGTACGTGTGTAACTTCCGTGGGTAACCCTTCACAATAATTCAAGAAGTTTGCAAGTTACACATCTCGGTATGAATCAAACGATCTAAAATCAAATGATTCATTTTATGTAACTGGTCTAGATGGTATTCTAGCAAGCATATTTTTCGTTATTGTTACCAATATTACTCTTTTAATCTTGGCTCCCTCTGGTTGGCAGCCAAAGTGTTCAGGATCTTATCTCAGGAGGTGTCAGCAGTTGTTCATGGGTTTCTGTGCATGCACTGGGCGCAAAGAGTGGACAGGAGTACTGGACTGCAATGCTGGTGGGGGACATCCATGATGGACACCAGTATCCTGGTCAGGAATGACAAAATAGCACCTTATGTGAAGTGCTCACAATTAGAAGACTACAAACATACAACTTCTGTATAGGCTTTATTATAATACTCCTCAAGACTGGTGAAAGGAGAATACAGGAACACAGTTCACAATGAAGAGCTCTGTAAGGAGGAGCTCACATGCAGTTGATAGTAGGCCTCCGTCAAGTCCACAGAAGACAAAATATGGACTCAGCATAATTCACAATTACACAATCAACAGTTCAATTACAGCACAGCTACACTTGAGTGCAGTAGAAACAGCTAATACAAGCTAAGAAATTGGCTACAGCTAAGAAACTCTGAAATACAAGAACATTCACTAAGTAACAAGCAACAGACATGGATCCAAGCAAACACAATCAAAGACACTTCTACATCTACTTGCCAGGTTCTTATGTGGTTGCAATTAAGATTAAGTATCAGGGTAAGATAGGAAGGGCCTGGACTCCTCTGCCTTTCAGGGACTGAAAGCATTGCCCAAGTGCTTAGCCATCCCCTTTACCTGAGAAGTTCAAGGCTATTACAGAAAGTAGTCCCCAGACACATGGAGTTGGCTCAAGATAGGTTTGAGACCATTTATCACAAATGATGGTTATTAAAGGTAGTGGAGCACACTATCTCAGTTTGGTACCATCCTCAACTTGATTGGGTTGCACACTAAGCATACAGGCCAGGGGGAGTCGAGTAGGAACACCTCACATGTAATACTTTCATTGGTCCACAGGTCATGTGGGTTAATTGATTGGTTAGTGGGGTTGTGCATGTGACAGGGAAACACTGTTTGGATAGTCTGGAGGGAGCTAAATGCAGTTAATGCATGATAAGTACGTGTATGCACAAAGGGGCTCATGCATTATAACTGCTTAATATTGGGTACCACACATATGGTTTTAACTGCTTCAACTGAAGATTTAGACGGAACAACACTGGACGCCCTCTGTAAGCTTTGTTAGCTACATTAACCTGTTGCATTATTCTTTCAAAAGGAACAGAAATTTTGAAAATAGTAACCATGCTTTAAAAAAACCGCTGTTCCTTTGATACATCTGTATCTATTCACACTTACAAGGCAAATAACCTTTGAACACTTCCTGTCATATGGCTATCTTCTTTCTCGTTTCACTTGGCAAAAAGATCTATTTTCTAGCACAGTTATTGAAAGTGCCTCACATATTGTAAGACTTTCCTGGATAACGTATGTTGGCGTAATATAAGTATCTTGAACAGGTATAATATTAAGGAGTGAAAGAGTTTCACATGCTGGCTCGTGCGTAGTAGATCCACACAGGCTAAGTGGGTAGACTTACCCTATAAGGTAAATTGATCTGGAATCTTGGTCAAATCACTATGTTCTGCTGGATTTTTAGTCTTGTAACTTGTTCTGTAAATTACTACGAAGGGAGCTATTTAAGTGAACCATTTTGAAAAAGGTTTACTTGGGTTGGGAACACCATACCAGGTAGTCTCAAGGGTTGTTCAATTGCCCCCTCCTATATCTCACTATATCTCCCCACCACCCTCTTAGATTTTGTTATTCCCCTCCCCCCCTCCCCCATCCCCCCACCCATTCAAGAAAAGATGAAAAAACTGACTCGAAACGAGCCGATAAATATCAAGGAATGAAAGAGTTTCACATGCTGGCTCGTGTGCGGCACTGCGTAGATCTACTCTTGTGAAGTGGATGCTCCAAGATGTGTTGTGTTGGAATCTTCGTCAAACCTTTTCAAATAAAGCTGTTTCTTTTCACTCATAAGCTTATCACCATAGCACGTTAAAAGTCTCGTGCAACCCCCCCCCCCCCACCCCCATTTTTGTCCCCTTCCTTAACGAGCTAGCAACTAAAAGTTACGTCTCGGAAAAACTGAAAGTAGGGGCCAATTATATTTTGATACTGTGGACCAAGAAGTTAGGTCAGTTGAATACTTTGAAATCGATATGTGTTTGCTCTTACAGAGAAGACAAGATGACTACTGCAGGTCAGAAGTGGGCTTGTGATTATTGCACTTACGAGAATTGGCCAGCTACAAAGAAGTGTACGTTATGTCGTGCTGCCAGACGTCCACAGTACATTACAGAAGATGTACCTCCAGCCACTGAACAAGACATCTACAAGATGGCTGTAATCGTGCCACCGAGCAGCCGTGATTCAAACTCTGGCGCAATGTCACCTACCGCACAGCACTGTGAGAAGTCTAGCAGCAAGTGGCCTTGTCAAGTATGCACCTATCTAAACTGGCCAAAGTCACACCAATGTATTCAGTGTCTTTCAGCAAGACCGAAAGTTGTCCCAGTCATATCATCAAGTGATCATACCAAACCGCTGAGTATTAATGTAAACATAGAAGGTGCTGGCATTGGTTATGGTACACGTAACTCACCAAGAACATCCCCGATTACATCACCCAATTCGCCAGAAGCAGCTAAAGCGATTAATAACGATAAGAACAGGGCCGTTTCCGGTTCTGTCAGGACTGCTAAGTGGACATGCAAGGCATGCACTTTTGATAACTGGCCAAAATCCGTGAAGTGTACCCTGTGTGGTGTTCTTCGAGGAAAGCTTACTCAAGAATCTCCCCAAGGAAGCAGAAGTAACAGCAACGAGAATCTTGCCGCTGCGAGTGCAGACGGACTGAGACGGAGTGGAAGGCGCAGGTCGCCTCCTTCGTCACTTCGTTCTACTGACCATAGCATAGAAATTCAACAGTTAGGAGGCGCCACTGCTGCTTCCTCTAGTAATAGCAACTATGACAGTGTAAGAAAGGAGACGAAAAATAAAGTAGAAGATAGGAAATTGAGACAGTTTCGTAATAGATTGCGCGATGTTGATTGGTTATGGCTAAATGCGTGTCAGGGTGTGGTGGAAGGGGATTCTCACGCTGTAGAAGCATATTTGGCTGCCGGAGGGGACCCAGCGCGACAGCTTACTCAGGATGAATGCAGCTTCCTAAGCCGTCCAAGTGCCTTTCAAAGTGGTTACACATTGGTGCACCTAGCTATACGTTTTCAGAGAGAAGATATGTTAGCTGCTCTCCTTACCAGTGCAGATATGGTAACAAAGGTTCGTATTCAACCCCTTTCTGCACTAGAATAAAATATGTAATATTAGCACTGACGAACAATCAGGTCCTAAGGACGTGTAAGGTTTTGTAATCAAACGGAAATATTTAGTTTTCAGAAATGTACAGTGGTGTTCTTTTCAGGCAAAGAAACGAATGCCGTCGCATGTCAGTCCGGACATAGCGTCAGAAATACTACGAGAAATTTCATCATCACTGAGGCAACGCAAAGGAGATTTTCCTTGTTACTTTCTCTCAGACCTTGCAACATTCGCTCTCCCTGCAGGTTGGTAACAATAATTATATCTTTTTGTTTTTGCGCATAACATTTGAATCTTTTTATTTGGAAATGAAAGGCACTGGCCACTGCACGAAAAATGTTTTACATAACTGTAACGATATCGTGTTAGCAGTCGCAAATTTGAGCCATACCAATAATTACTTGTGTGTACATGCCAAGGTATCGTGTTGGTAACTGTGGACTGATCATCTTTTGTAATTAGTGGAAATGTTACCAGCTCTGGTCTCCTGCTGTGACACCATGGCAATAGTCGACAGATCTTTTTGTGTAGTTATATACAGGGTTGCCATGGCACAGGGATAACGGGGAATTTGGATGTTCATTTATCCAGACAGGGAAACGCAAGGAATTTGCCCAAAAATATGATTTTACACAGGGAATTTACCTCCAACACAGGGAAAATTTTGAAGTTTTAAAAGTTAAAGGATGTCCCAGGTTGTGATGTGATGTATTTATGGTCTTTTGGCTTTTGAAATCAGTTTTTAGTTGAGGACAACTCAATAATGGAATGGAGTTTTGGAACAGACCTCATTGCATTTGTCATTGTATTTTAGAGCGTGTTATGAGTAGTGTATCTGTGGGCAATGGTAGTGAACTATATGTTATAGTTTGAGACTGAAAAAAAAAACACAGCGCAAAAGTTGAAATCACAGGGACATTTGTCTTGATCAGAGTGTGGCAACAATGATATAACTTGGTTCAACTGCTACTGTTATTATAATTGAAAGCAATATCATTACATTAGGTCCCAGAAGTTTTTGAGGGAAAAATTGCTCGTTACAACCGAGTGCTTGTTGTAACCGAACTCGTCATGAGCGGGACCCAGTGTACATTATATTCATTTTTGACATTTTCACTGTTGCAGCTATTGTTAAACGAAAATCTTCACAACCATGGGTGTCATTCATGTCATTCGTAACTTTTGACTGAAAATACCACTTTTTGTCGCTGAGCAGTTTTTCTTCAGCAGACATTTCTCATATGTGCATCTTCTCGAGTAATTTACAACTTCTCAGCTTAATATTTCGTTTTTCTGTATATTATATGATCTCCAAAGTCAGGGCTTTCTCGATTTTGCTGCTTTTTGTTGGTCGCCATTGGCTAGTAAGGCCACTCGGCAGTTGTTTGCTCAGCATGGTTTAGGTAACGGTTGGAGGTGCATAAATCGTGCATTTGTTCCTCCGTTCTGTTTATTTATTGTGCCATACTTTTCTGCACCACTACCTTGGCATTACCAATAAAACGAAGCTTAATGAAATTTGGGTGTAGCTGGCGGAAACGGTTCCGTTTATTACTTAAATCGTTGCGCTGAGCACCTAAAAATTACATCAGTTACTAAATAAATCAAACCTACAGCTCAGTAACGCGTTTGGGCATAGATGTGGTAAAACGTCAGATTAGTGTTTTAGGCAAGAGACGTTTCTTCACAATGTGTAGTGCTGTTTTAGGTGTAAAATTGCTTAAAATCGTGGGCGTAATGGTTTGCAACTCTTGTGGATTTTCTCGGGATAATCTCATTTGAAAATTTGGGTTTGGATATTTTAATTGTGGTGAAATAGTATTCTTCGATTACTGCAGACCAAGGAGCGTTCAGACCATGTCATCGTCTTCTCATTTTACCACTTTGAATACAATATTTTAGTCAGTAGTCCGTCTTTAGCCAAACTGAAATAATATCCGCACATAATGTTTGTTTACGAAACTGCGTACAAATCAGATAAATGTATCTGTAATATTTAGCTTTCTCACTGTCCGTATGATAATGAACCTGGTACTTAGTAGTTTGATCTTCCAGTTATTTATTATGGAGTTTGGCCTTGGCCCAGAATCGCACTTCGTTAAAGTTCAACTAAGTTGTTTACTTCTCTCTATCATTATGAAGTTCCGGTACAAACCGTTAAGAAAAAGGTGAAAAGAAGTTCATTAAGTATCACAAGGAACAGGAATAGAATTTTGAAGAAGGAAGTTAAACATTTTTCGACAGGTTTCATAAAAGTCGCATAATGAAATACCATAAATCTGATCTCAACACAGCTGTCAACGCCATTTGTGTGTCAGCGTATATCTTTGGAGACGTTTCATGAGAAGTTTACATTCTAGATGGGGTGTTGTCATAGACTTAAATTGTCACTCTCGTACAGTGAGAATGTTGCAGTATCACTTACAGCTGCTGGTGGAGTGTACCTGC
>JBCAUG010212397.1:0-19157 GCA_038406175.1 Haplosyllis leylae | reverse complement strand
CAAGAATGCCTTAATTATGGTGTCAATCTTGTTAAAGATATGGAAAATGGTACTTGTTAAAATAAATTTTATAGTAACACCCTAGATCCTAACACTGGTGTTGTTTTCATCTTGAATATTCTCTTCTGCATGCTGGTGGCTTATCTATTATTCAAAATTATTCTACATGATAATAATTCTTCAGATATTCTTCTCATCAGGTAAATATTTGCCATAAATTCAATATCAATACAAAGCAAATGAAATCTAACCATTTTTATTTAATTTAGGTATTTTTAAACTTGTTCCTACAAAGGTTTACTACCTATTACAATTCAGTATCTAAAGATGTTCTACTCAATTCATGAATTTAACATTTAACTATGACAAGTTTACAAAACCAAAGGCATCAGTCTGCAACAAGTCAAATCTGCCAAGCCACAACAAGTACCAAAGTTTTCATTTGGAAATTTTATTGTTATATTATTGGAATATATTAATAAGAAATAAGGAGTTACCCCCAATTTTACCTTCAATTGATTCCTTTATTTTTTCATACTGCGGAATTGAATTATTTATATTTGCCTCCTGGCCCATCATTATCTCCTATTTGGCTGACATATTGCCAATTATAAAAAAATTGCAATTTGAGTCCATAAGATTACTTCTTACAGCTCCATATATGGTACTGATTGTTATGCACATAATCAATGCTCCTTCTTAGAATCAAATATTTTGTTATCCAAGTAAGTATTCTACCAAGACAAAGACTTATCCTTCTAAATGGTGGTTTGACTGAGGAACTGTTGTAATTGATTCAGTATTTTTCAGTAGAAACTACCTAATGCTGGCTATAGGTGAGAATTAAATGTAACCCTTTCAAATTAGGATATCCTCTTATTTTCAAACCAGGTTCCTTTAATGATGCATGAGCTTTGGATGCAGAATTCCAAAATCATCTGCAGACACAGTTCCATAGGTTGAAGAACAGCCTACTTTACTGGCACACAATGCCATGTCATTTAAAGAAAGAACAAGCAACTTTTCTTGGATCTACTTGTAACTACCACCATCATTCATATCCTTCACAAAGAACCGAGTTTAAGGACAAACCATGTGCTTGTAAATAAAGAACAAAAACAGAATACAATTACATTATTGTTACAACTGATAAAGAACTAAATAAAATATATTTGACACATACAATCTCATTTGTCATATTGTATTATTTAGGAGGCCCAAAAATAATTCTTTTAACAAAATGAGAAAAACAAAAAATGAATTAGAAAGACAAATTTAGGGGACAACTAAGTATAAGGAGCCTTATTTAGTTTAAATTGGCCAATAATCTGCTCTCCTCTCTTCCCAACATGAGTGAATGAATGTCTGGATTTAGATAAGAGGTGATATTTAGATGATGGCATGTAGTTTGAAAATTAACAGAAAAGGTAAAGTTTGAGTAAAGTTATACAAATAAGCAAATGAGATGTACTAAAGAGAAAATGTGCAATAAAACTACATAACCTTAGTGTCGATGACATTGAAGTTATCAAGGATAGCTATAAGTCTCCAATGGCTGAGGATCTGCCTCGCCCTAAAAAACCAACAGTTAGACTGCTAAGGACCCCTTCAGCTGCCCGCATCAAAGCCCAGCATATGATAACCTCAAAAAGAAAAGGAGGTCATCGTACTCCAGCCATAACACATAGTTTACCCTCTGCCTTACCACACAAATTGAATACAATTAACGTCACACAACATATGTCGGACTCTGAATAAACGGTTATCTACGAACCTCCTAAATTACCAGCTGAACCTGAACCTGAGTTTCCAGAAACTTCTACCAGAAAGTCTTGACCCCCAAGAGAGTTGCTGTGTTCAAAATTAGAACATCACCAAGACAGTGAAAACATAAGGAAAGCCTGTAAAAGAACTTACACTTGCTTTCTCTGTGGTAAAAGGGCACATACAACCAGAATGATCAGAATGATCAACAAGCACTTCAAAGAAACTCATGACAGTTTAAAGTGTCCATTATGCACAAAGGAGTACTACAGCCCTCTCTCCTTAAAAAGACACTCGTACATTCATAAATCAATGAACTACAAATGTGGATACTGTGTTAAGTGCTTTGCATTTAAATCTGAAAAGGACTTTCATGAACAAATACACATTACAACGAAAAGACATCATTGTAAGGTAAAAGGATGTAAATCCTCTTTCAAACGGTTAAGCAACTTAAAATTGCATAAAGAATTGCATGACAAACTGCTGATCCAATGCCATTATTGTGATTACAAAAACACCAATGTAAGGAATGTTAGGCAACATATGAGAACACATTCTGATACCCTTCCATATGTATGCAAAATCTGTAGTAAATGCTTCAAATTTTCCCAACAAAGGAAACATCACTCATGTACAAAATAATCACTATATGACGTAACAATTTTCATGTATAAACATGTAATATAAAGTGTGGTGTCATAAAACATGAACCATAGTATGGTTGAAGATCGCAAAGTGAATGATTACTTGTTCTATTTCTTTTTAACATTCTTTATTGTCCTTGTAAATATATGGTATAACGTAGTAAAGAAATAAAGCAAAACATTACGTGAGAGCAAAACTGTTATATATGAACACTATCCACATTCTTATAAGCACTGCATGTGGTAACCAGGCAGTGAAACATTGTCATCATTATTTGAGGTAACATAAAAACCATTTGCTGTAAAGTACACATTACTTAACATACATTTTTCCATCTACTATTATTACTATTCTGTATAATTACATTGTACTGCACAAATATCTGGACATATACATGTATCTATTATCTGTCCTTATCATCAGAATGTATACTGTAAAAATAATGATAAAACTATTATGTAAACCAAGAGTACGAACTAGACATTGTATGTGGTAACAACTAACTTTGAGTACTTTGCCCATTTTTGTCAAACCAGTCATGATGCACATAAAAACGTCAAAAAAATAAGCAAATTTAACCGTAACTGTTTTTTCTTTTGTCTTTATCTAAGACATCCTACCAATATAGGTGTTGTCTATGTATATAAGTTAAAAATTACACAGTTACAAAAGTGTCGGGTGTATATAACACCAATAAGGAACCAGGCTTGTATATTATTAATTCTTTTTGATGATTTTCATATTGTATTTATTCTCGCATTTTTGTATTTATCGTATTGTCATATTAAGCATATTGTTTAGCAATGTTGTAAAAAAGGGATTTCTACTTCCAATGGAAGACAGTCAATACTGACTCTGGAAATACCCAAGTCTCTGTATAGAGTAAAACCGAACACTGTATTTATTCATTGCCATTCGCTATTAACCTGACTTATGTAAACAGAGATTTGAAATAAATCTATCTATCTATCTATCTATCTATCTATCTATCTATCTATCTATCTATCTATCTAACAATTTAAAAGAGTTATTTGTAGCCCTATCCACTATAAATCAGCCAATAATTGTGTATTTCCCCATTTCTATGATAAAAGAATACCAGACCTGAAATGTATGTCTGATTTAGATGGGAGGTGACATTTTAGAGGAAGGGATGTGGAAAAGTTCTTGCATTTTTTCTTAACAGCTATTGATGTAGGATATTAACCATAACAATGCATACTTCAAAACACAACTTAAACAATTAAAACATGACATTAAGTTATTTTACCTAATAATTTGTTTGTAATACGAGGATGTAACTTTTCAGCAGATGGGAAGCTAATGTTTTGGTAGGAGGTGACATTTAAGAAGACAGGATGTGATATAAGAAAAACATGTTTTAAGAAATATGTCCTAAGATGGAGAATTGTTTCTATCATGTAAAATAAAATATACTATATAGTTCCACACTTTGATGAAAACAAAACATAATTTTTTCTGAATTGAATATAAGAGAAAATTAAAATTTGAAGTAAGCCCTTAACTTATCTCAGTGAAAAGGCAACAAGGGGTGGTGATATAATGCCAGGTGGGAACTTTTTCTGGATATTTATTAATTTTTTTGCAAATGACAGAAATAATAAAATTACTTCATTTCAAACTATTTACCATTTATTCTCTTGCAGAATTGCTGATTAATATGAATTTATTTGATAATCACATCCCATCACCCAAAATGTCACCTCCCATCTAAATTCAGTCATTAATTTCAGGCCTTTATTCTTTTATCATGGAAAGGTAGAAATAGACAATTATTGGGTAATTTACTGTGGATAAGGCCACAAATAGCTCTTTCATATTGTTAGCTATGCTCAAATTTTTTGTCATTTCTGTATTCATTTCAGGTCTGGTATTCTTTTATAATAGGAAGGGAGGAATACATAATTACTGGCTAATTTTTAATGGATAAGGCTTCAGATAACTCTTTAAATTGTTGCCTGTGCTTATTCTCTGTCTCTTCTATTAATTTTTAAACTACATCCTATCACCTGAAATGTCACTTCCCATTTAAATCTAAATATTGATTTTAGGTCTGCTATTCTTTTATCATGGAAAGGGAAAACACACAACCATTGGTTAATTGATAGTGGATAAGATTGCAAATAACTTTTTAAATTGTTGGCTGTGCTCAAATTTTGTTTCTCCTGAATTAATTTTCAAACTACATCCCATAACCTGAAATGTCACCTCCCATTTGAATTCAAATAATGATGTTAGGTGTGGTATCCTTTTATCACAAAAAGCTAGAAAGATGCAACTATTGGCTAATGTATAGTGGATACAACTGCAAACAACTCTTTTGCATTGTTGGCTGTGTTCAAATTTTGTTTTCAAACTACATCCCACAACCTGAAATGTTACATCCTTATTGAAGTAACTCCTAAATAATAAAATCAATGCAATATGTAAACAGATATCTTTATTTTTGTTGGGTAAAAATGTTTAACAGAGTATAAAGAAATTTGAATTCCATCCCTTTCATATGGCAATAAGTAGACAGTATGTTTCTGCTTCAGGACTTTAACCACAGGAATGTTGAGTTTCTGACTGAAATAACTTAAATTATTTGTATAATGAACAAACATTTAGCAGTTTCCTCCTCTTTGCAAAGATATTTGGATTTATTCAGCAGGGGTAGATCCAGAATTTCTCAGAGGTAGCCCCAATTCCAATTTTTCCTGAAAACTGCATGAAAATGAAGAAATTTTGGCCTAAGGTGGAGCATGCATCCCTTGCACCCCTTAGATTTACCATTGTTTAGGTATTTATTATAAATACAAACAGTCCTCCTGCATAAACAGAAAAAACACAAGAGGTATACCACCTATACCACACCACTGTCCTGACCCTGTTCTGGGGTAGGGAGGGAGGAAGCCCTGTCATGGTCAGGGGAGGAAGGGGAGAGAGGTTACTGTGCTGGCTAGAGGAGAGTATCTCTATCCTGGCTGGAGGCAGGGGGAAGGAGGTACCTATCCTGGCTAGGGTAGGGAGGGTACCCGTGTCCTAGATTAAGGGGAGAAGGGAGGGAGGGTACCCCTGTTCTGGCCAGGGAGTGGAGGGAGGGAGGGGGCATCTGGCCTAGCTGGAAGTGGAGGGAGGGTACCCCTGTCCTGGTGGGGGAGGGGGGAGGAAGGGGACTGTTCTGACTGGGGGTGAGGCAGGGAGGGAGTACCTTGTCCTGGCTGAGGAGGGGAGTGAGGGTACCCTTCCCTTTGTCAGTGGAGGGGAAGGGGGTCAGGGTACCTGTCCCAGCTGGGTGAGAGAGGGTACCCCTCTCCTGATCAGGGAGGGGAAGGGGTGGGGGTATTCTTGTCCTGGCCAGGGGGTGGAGGGAGGGAGGGTACCCCTGTCTTAGTCAGCACCTCTACCCTTCCCTCCTTCCCCCTATAGACAGACCAATAATCCCATATAATGCCAATAACACTAATACAGCAATACCAATACCATATAATGTTTTTTCGACCTCTCACATAACCATCTGCATGCCGTGATATTGAAACACCATTTCAATTTGGTGGGTTTTATTACGCACTTCCGTTCCGACCATTTGTACCTTTCTACTGTTGCAAAATCAATTTGTAAACAAGACCGACCAAAAAAAGAGTGGTGTTCGACAAAAATAACGTGATTTCTGCTTTAATTGGTGAAACTCGACTATGTTTGTGCACAAAAGTTCCTTGTTGTTATCATTCAGTTGTGTTTACAAATTTGGTGCGTGAAACTGTGTACTTTTTGTCGGGTTTGTGAAAGATAAAACTTGTCAAGACATGTATTTCTCATATTTAAAATAGTTTATTGTAAACATATTCATAGGGGGGTTTATTATGTATGTAAACAAAGCTTATAATGCAAAGCATCTGTGGTTATGTAGGACGATCAAGGATACACTTATATTATTTATTGCACAATTGTACTTTTTGCAGTTAAGGCCTCCTTGTTTTCGACGTCAACAATTGTAAATGTAGAAAGTGAGAGACATTGTACTCCACTGCTCAAATGTGACCAAGGCGACAACAGTTTCGCATGGCAATTATGAGGCTACGTTTACCTTTGGTCGCGAACAACATTAATTCTATGAATCAACAACGCCTAGGTTGTTAACTATTACAAAATTCCTCAGAAACATTCAATTTTGAATCATGCGTTTTGATTGCTAACATTTTAAACAAAGCTCGACAACAAGCGCAAATCAAGAAACGCGAGGTCAATAGATGCAGGTTTTTTTTCCCTAATATTCATAGCTAATATCACGTTCCATTCATTTAACAGTTTAAGTTGCACAAGACTTCCCTGTAGTTAAAATGTTGTGTTGGTTTCATGTCAGGACGCGCTCGCCTTCTCTCATTACTGTTTAAACACTTATCTCAAATTAGCATTGCCCATTTCTGGATAAGTTTCATGAGTAGTTTTTAAGTGCTTGTTATGGAAAGTGCAATTTCACCGCTAAGATTCAACACCACAACTCGACAATGTTTAAATGCACATACATTTACCACGTTTATTCCAAGTTACACCATTGTCTCTAATGCATTTAACAACACACGAGAGACTTTCTTGTATTAAAATAAATGGAGGTAATTTGCCTGAAAAAAGTATTTATCTTGACTATTGTATACTTTTGGGGAAACAGATGTTACATTTGGAATAAATTCGTGCCACAATTCGAGTTTTTCGTCAATTCAAATCGGTAAGAAATTCCCACATCTAATATATTTCAAAGGTACCATTCCTCTTTCCTGTTATAAAGGTGATAGATCTACAGATAATAATATAGATATTAAACTTTTAAAATTCACAATTAACACAAAAATGTGTTCATGACAAACATTTTATTTATTTGGAAACATGATTGAAATTTCTGAGAGATTCTGGAAATTTTGAGTTGACGAAAACCTCGTTACCCATTCAAGTCTAATGTCAAGATTTTAAACAGTTAATTTCCTCCTCATACTTTAAGAAAAGATAGCAGCAGTACATTACGGAGTTTAGGAAAAGAGGATTTACAATGTGAGACAACCTGTAATGGAGAAATTTACTGGTTTCAAGTGTTACTCATATGAGAGCTAGTTCACACTGCAAAATATCATTCGTCAATGTTTTCTTGTTCCGCCTGTTCATCTTCATCGAAACTGGCCTGGTATGGATTGAAGCGGTGACTGTCAGCTTTCTCATCAGCATTACCGTTTTGATCATTGTGGTCGTGGTGGAAAGCAGCATCGAAACGAAGTTTCTTAATAAGGGCATTCTCATAAACTTGTAGTTGCGATACGGAAGCAGGAACATCAGGAATGATGTAACTCACCAGCCAAGTCAGAAGGAAAGTGGCGTGCTGTTAGAGAAAACACATGAACTTATGTCTAATATTTACATTATGAAGTGTTTCATTGTTCTTTAACCGCACAAATAGTGTATAGATTAAATACTACAACGTGCACATCTGCAGTATTGAATTTGACTTCACATTTCCGTGTGGAGTTGCAGCGCAAAGAAAACCAACCATTTACTAGCGCGCTACTCCCTTCGGAAATGTTAGTCTTGTTGTCACAGTGCGGCATAGTACTGTTATTTGAATTACGCCAAAAAAAGAAATAAAGTTGAAATTTATTTCTTTTCAGCATAAAGTGTCTACAAGAGATGAGGCTTCTAATCGTCATCCAAGTATCTTGAGTAATAAAATAATTAATGTACACATCAATATTAAAGACCATATGCAAAGGATAATGTCAAGTATATTAGAAATAATTAGTCCATGGGTGACCCAACCTGAAGAAGTTAAAAACTAATATTAGTACGCATGTAATTTATCGTTTGACTTTTCGTCACCGCGAAGTTCGCGATCCAAACTACGAAATGCAGACTGAAAGCGCATGTGACTGGTAAGAAGTCTCTCGTGGGCTTCAAGCTGGTCTAGTCTGGCAGGTTTGTCTGGGACAAAGTAGTTTACTAAGAAGGTCATCAGGAAGATAGCATGCTACAAGAGAACAAACAAAAATGATGCAATAAATAAGCAGTGAATGCATGAGAGGATGAGATCTGGACCCGTTTCAGTGTCTGTATGATTGTTCATTACGGACATCCGATCTGTGCGTACTGCGAGAGGAGGTAATGAAATAATCGAATCGTAATTTTTTCACGAGTTCTGTTTCATAGGATTTCATAAAGGCTACTTGTACTGGGTTATCTGGTATCATGTAAGCTAGGAGCCAGGTTATCAATAATACTGCATGCTGAAAATAAATCCGTAAAATCAACATGTTACAAAAGCTGCGTGGTCATTCTGTTGCAACATTGGAGAAAACAGTGAACCACAACAATACAGAAACCTGCATTAGCATCACTGAAGAAGTCCTAAACACTTGTGTCAAGAAAGTTACTGCCCGGATTGGTATACTCAATTCCATTGGCAAGCAACAAAACCGTTCATAGCCAGGGTAGTGCGATGGGGTGGGGGTAAAATTAAAGGCAAAGACTTACGTGTCATTCTGCTGAAACTTGGAAAATGGATAAATACATTTGAAGCTGTTGGTGCTTCTGGTAAATTCTTACCTCAAAAGCAATAACAAAGGACAGTCTTGCAGCTAATACATGCCAATAAACTCGAGTTCGTTCGTACTCTCCATCAATCATGTCTCCAGGAGGCGCAAGGAACGCTTTGTATCTGAAGTGAGTCAAAAAGAGCCTCTTGTTTGAAGCTTGACAAGTGATTAGAAGAATTACATATTGCTACTATATATATATGTTTGCTCACAAATATTAATGATAATATCTGGAAATTTCGTTACCATTTATGAAGTAATTAATTCACATCCCTATTTACATTTCGGATTAAAGATATTACCTGCAAAGTGTTAGGTTTTTAAACTCGTCCTCAATTTTATCATCATTCGGCCCTGTATCAGGTGTAAAATCTGATACAGCGAAATAAGAAAGAGTCCAGTTCATGTAACCATCGAGGTTGTATTCATCATTATAAACAAACATGTACACCATTTCAGGAATGAAGTTGGACGTCACAGCAATGATAAATGCCTGAAAGTTAAATTTTGATATTACTCTGTTACTCCACCAGATGTTACTCTGCTGGGGTTTATTATTTAAAGACAATTTTACTTTTTTAAAAAAAAATTGGAATAGAATACAAAATACAAGGGATACGATTCAAACTAAACAAAACTTACATTTGATATTACAGCTATAAATGTCAAGCCCTGCAAAATGCCGAACCAAACACCTGAAACGAGTAAACGTTATGTGAAAATCGTAAAACATAACTTCAAAGGATTTTCAATTTAGTCATTATAAAGGAATAAAAATGCACAAATATTTTTTGATTAAATTCGTTGCAGACAGATAGCTTAACAGAAGTTCAATGAAAAATTAACTAAAAGTTACCAATATCCTGCGCGCGGTATGCTGGGGGTCTCCGATAAACAGTGACGAATTTGAAGGCATCAAGCCTGATCTCAATGATGTTGTTCAATAAAGCAAAGAACGGGGCCAGAGGGAAAGCAGCGACAAAAATTGTAACAAATCCGTACTGGATGACTGAAAAAAGTTTATCACATCTTTTGAATATTTACTGTTTGTTTACTTTTATTGTAATGTCTGAATAGCCGAAGGTACCCTGTGCAGTTCTGAACAAGTCTCTTACCCATTTCAAGGTATTCGTCGAACAGCCCCAGGTCAGGCATAACTGATAGGTCTTTGTCCTGTTCCCATCTCATGTACAAATTCTCATCAGTTTCTTCTTTCTTTGACCGGTATGTTTTTATTAAAGTCATGATGACCCTAAGCATGAGAAGAATAAATGTTATTGAGAACGCCAATTTAGTTAGTTTTACAGCTGTACTTGGAAAACAGGAGTTTTCGTGCGCGTTACTTACGGCAGAAGCAATTCTTTGGCGTTGTTGATGAACTGTTTACCAATCATCACGACAAACAACTGGATCATTAAATCCACAATACATCCCGACGGATCACACTGCAAACAAAATTATTGACAGTCTTGTGGATGATTACTTTTCTTTTACTTTTCACTGTTTGCTTTGTCGGTGCAGTCCAGTGCGATGTCATTGTCACCACTATCCTTGCAGTATGCAATAAGGATGAACCCACTTGACTCCTAGGAGACGGGTCCGTTGGACAACTCTCATTGCGTTTTCTATGCTTACTCACCGTGGAATAAAATATCCCAATTTGCACCAATGAAACATTCCAAATATGTAACTAAAATTGTGTTTTTCAAAACTCACCTCGTCCTGCCTGTATTTCCCAAACACGTATCCTTCTGTTGTACCAGGTCTGGTGATGAACCTTCAGGGAAAACGCATGGATGAATTCTAATACTTCACACATGATATTCCTGTTCTTGGGTTATATTTTGTTTGTAGAAAACTGATTAAATTTGCGATGACCATCGAAATCTTCCGCTCCCCATTTAGCAAATACATTGTAACATGGCATGAACTTATTTTGAGATAGAATAAAGATTATATATCACTCACCTGCCCTTGAAGAAGGCGATGTATATGATGGTACCATAAAAGTTAACAAATTGGAATAAGAACATCTTAAAGGTGAAGCTGTCTTCGTATTCTGTGAATGTTCTTGGCATTTCTGCAGGGAACAGACATCAGAAAAAGTTTACACAATGCCATTAGCAATTGCAAGTTTGCTTATTTTCAGGATCGGCATCACGAATGTTGATGTCTCTGTACTGTTGATGTGTGCCTAATATTGTAAACTCAGACAAACTTGGACATAAAATTTTGTTACCATGAGCTTTCTCAGACAGAAGTACACATAAAATTTTGTTGCTGAGAGCTTTCTTGGACATAAGCATGCTTGTTACAAAGGTCACTCTCTGCAACAAAATATTGTTGCCTAGTGCTTACTAAGCAACAATGTAAATTTACTTGTTGCTTCGAAAGCACCAGGCAAACAGTTGCTTGTTGCCTAGATAGCAATAGGCAACAAAATTTCTTGCTGAGAGTAACCTCAGTAATAAGAATCTATAATAAATAATAATAAATTATGCAAATATTGCCTGGGTACTTGCCACAAAATTTTGTTGCAGAGGACACACTCGGCCAAAAAATTTTGTTTCCTAGTGCTTTCTAGGCAACAAGCAACTTTTTGCATTGTGCTTTTGCAGCAACAAGTAAATATACAGTGTTGCCTAGAAAGCACTGGGCAACAAAACTTTGTTGCTGAGAGTGACCTCGATAACAAGTGTACTTATTGCCGAGAAAGCTCTCGGCAACAAAGTTTTATGTCCGAGTTTGTCCTTGGTAACAATATCAGGTTAACATTAACAGTATGGAGACATCAACATCGCTATTGACGACACACTTTATTTTTTATTTTCAGAAAGAGGGTCCGGTAAACGGCTACATCTGTAACTGTTTCTGTTGTTGGTCTGTTTCAAGTCTTTATGACATGACATGGAATAAACTTTATTAAAGCTCTTAACAGAAAAGTTCTTAACAAAAAGATAGCCAATATCTTAAAGATTTTTTCTTTTTTAATTCTTCCAACATCTGTGTCATGACAATTAAAAGTTTACACAATGCCATGCCTTAAGAATTTTTAACAGAAACAACTACAGCTATGCACTCATAGAATTGCTGATGTCTATATGCATCATAATTTTAAAATATATTGCGTCTATGAGACACGCGAATGGCATTGAAATAATTTAGCAAACGAGAAGAAATACCTAGGTCAGTGAGGAACATAGCCACCTTCGTGTAAATCTGAAATCAACCAATGAATATTGGAGAGGCAGAAGTAAATTAATTGTCCAAATATTGGGAGTAGTGCAAAATGCTCAAATTTACAAAGAATTCAATAATTTTATACGTACCACGCTGAGAATCAAAATAGCAACCAAGTTTACAATAGAAGCAGTGATAGATGTGGCCAGAGAGGCAACTGTTTCATGAGGCTCAATCGCATAGAAAACAGCCACCATGATGATTCGATATAAAACAACTCCAAATATAGCTCCAAGAACTAGGATCATCTGAAAGACAAAGCGCAATATATCTCGAGACAACTCACATCTTTGTGCACCTTTTTCTATCTATTTCAGTTGATTTAATTCATCTGTTTGATTTTGGAATAGTAATTATCTAAACGTACCATCAACACTACAATAACGAAAGAGGTACAGTTACGGGGCAACCGACTGTGCCAGGGCAAATAAGGCTCTTCTTCCTGAAAACAAGTTTTCACCGTCAAAATATTTCGAATATAGTCATTTTAGTTTACATTTAAAAATTTTGTTGCAAATAAAATCCGATGGGACCAAATCAAAAGTTTTTTCTTGTAAATTAAAGTCGTTTGTACACAAAGTGACGGATGGAAAATGAAAATGTAAAGCTCATAATTTGTGAAGGAGATACAAAGTAATCAGTCATGTAAACTATGACTTTTACAAAAAGGAAGAAATAGTTCAGGTAAAGATTATTTACAATGTACAATGACTACATCGAAAGTGACAACTATCAATCTGTCACACAAATTTTACCTTGTTGTTTATAATGTTAACCATGTTTATAATATTTTTTCCTCTATCTAACAACACTTGAAGTTTTTCTCTCCATGTCTTTGAGAGCAAGGTATATAAGAAAAGGATCATATTAATCAAAGGATAAAAATGAAAAATAAGTGAATAATTCCAAGTATTTTTATTTTTGCAACCTTAGAATTATCATTTTTCATTTGGAAAATTTTACCTCGACTGTTCATTCTAAATTAGTGACATAATACATACCCCTGTAACTGGATTGACAGTCGTGTGTTTTACTGTATACTCGTATTCAGGTCTCATTCTCTACAAAATATACCACGTTAGTTCACCTGGAAATACTAGGTGCAGTTTTAAGGACTGATGTAGATGTAATTTACCACTTCAGGAAATTGTAAATCACATGCACTTGATTTTAAAATTACCTCTTCTAATTCAAATTCTGCAACATCCCAATCGTATTCAATTTCTTTCTGTTTTCTCTTCCAGAATTCCAGAAAAAATGTTGCTAAAAAGCAATGTTACATTCATAAATAGGCCCAGTCTTTTTAATTATAAAATCGATAGTGTGTGTTCTTAAACAAAAATCTTACCCCATATCGCCATAACTGCCGCGAAAGCAGCCGTGGCATAATTATCAAAAATGTATGATATTCTGGAATAAAGGCAACTGTCTGTCAAATGCCAGTATCCACATCTCTCATCGCACGGAGGGCACATCACTTCCTGTCCAAGCCTGCTGTCTTCACAAATATCCTTGCTGAAAAATAGACGTTTGTGAAAATAGGGAACTGAGATTTTGTCAGTTTTGGACACAAGATCGAAAAGGAAAGACCCCCCCCCCCCCCGAAAATATGAGACTTTTGAGATTGTGTCAGGTTTGGACACAGGATCGAAAATGAAGCCCCCCCCCCCCCCCACCAACCTCCATTCCCCTCATGAAAACATGGGATTTAGACTCAGGATCAAAAACCAACAATTCTCCCACTGAATTGTTGCAATCCAGTGTCTGATTGCGGAAACTATGCTATGCTCCGCTAGGTTACCTTCTCGTTTATTTTTTAAATCACAGTGCAGGGTTGGATCCAGTATTTCCCAGAGGGGACGCCAACTCTGGGGGAGGGGAGGACAGGAGTGCTAACCTATTATTTGGTTACTCTTTTATCGAAAACTATACATGAAAATGGAAAAATTACTATTGGTTCAAGAATTATTTGTTTGCACGTTTATTGCTTTCATTTTTTCTGATCTACAATGGTCTGGGGCTTTTGGTTGTAAATTACCTTGGTTCGTGGTCAAATACTGTAATACATCCGTAGATGAAGGCTACAAGGCCAACGGCTGTAGCAGGAATTAGCATGTATGTGTAGAAACCAAGCCACGTGAAATATATCGCAATCTTTTCTCCAAAATATTTCCTATTAAACAAACATACAATTCAAGGTGAACATAAATCAATGATGTATTGAGCATTAGTGTACTGAAATATATAAACTAAGAAGTACTTTCTATTAAACAAGATTATAATAGTTATTTTGTCTTCTCCAGGGTAAATATGACCAAAAATTAAAACAAACGGATTTGCAATAACAAATATGCGTTGAATATCAGAAAGCTACTCTTTTGAATGGACAGACATCCAAAAACACAAAACCTAATATGCTTCTGCAAACCAACGATCAAAACACCATTGGAGTTACTGTAATGGAAAAAGCAATATCAAAACAGTTGTATATGCTATTAGTTTTTATTTCTTGAGCGCGCACCTTATCAGATCCAGTGGCTGGTGGCAGTACCATCTTCCTGGTCGAGCCCATGCCTCGTACAACCTTTGTCTGTCCTTATCCTTCGCATAGAACCAATCTGTGTCTTGGTGCTTGGGACTAAATTTTCCTTCATGAAGTGGATACGCTGCTATGTACACATTATTTCTGATAAGTCTTGAAATACCTAAAGGAATATATCACGTGTTACATGTAGCAAACTCATGAAGAGAACAGATGGAATTTCAACTAAATTAAACACTTCAAGAGACTTTTGTCCAGTATTCCTGAATTATATTATATCTGGACATTCGAGAAACTGTTGAAACTATTAAGCATACTGACATAATGATAGGCAATTGGGGGTTCACTTAATTTGCTTAATTATTAGATGATATTAGATTGTTCACAAACCGAATCTTTTGTTCTGGTCTGAGTATGAGGTCCTGTCAAGGATTTCTTTTGTTATGATACTTCGTTCTGCATTCGTGAAGAATTCATCTTTATTACTCCAGTCAATGTCAAACCTACAAGAGAGTTTTCGAGATACAGCTGTATTCTTAAGTTTTGGAAAGTTTAACCCTATTGTCTTTTCGTATTGTGTGCTAACTTGTGGATTACACACATCAAACGGTTCATCAATAACTATGCTTCAGCATTGTAAATGATTTTGGAAGTATATCTGAGGAAGTATGAAGAACTTACATATCCATGTTGGCTTTGCTAAATTCAGTCGTGAAATAATCGCCTTCCGATAGTACAATTGGTTCGCCCACATCAAGACAACTATTTTCAGACCTTTCCCAACAGCTGGGATCTCTTTCTTCTAACGCCTTAATGAAGAGAACGTTCCATCGATTACATTTATAAACAAAAAATAGCGTGTGATAATCACATCAACCCTTGGAGTGTTCCATCTGAGCTTTGCATAAGTCCTAATTTTTTATTGAAACTAGTTTACTAAACCAAGGATGATGTCTGGGAAAAGGACAGTAAATGACAAAATTACAGGAAAATACATATTTAACTGCAAAAAAGAAAAAAAATTGCTATATCAAAACACCACAAAATTGTATCATCATGCTGTGTTAACAGATAAAATGTTTGCTAAAAATAAACGAATTCATTACACAGAAAAATTGCCAATTTACCAATAAGTAATTTGTTTGACCAGGCTCATACTAATTGACCTTAAAGCTGCTAACGCAACTAAAATGTTTGACAATTCAACATAACAAGCAAAATGGGTAAAAACATTTTGAAAAATAAATAAAATAATAAAGCAATCTCCTATTTGGTTTCACATACAAACTGACGGAATATGCTACATGTATCATGTCCTAAAACGGCCTGCGCCGCAAACTTTTTTTTGAAAACAAACAAGGCGTATGCAAAGAAGAAATTAAAGGAAAAGAAATACAAATTTGAGTAAGTACTTCCTCTCTGTTGTTTTCGAAAAAAACCTACCACTTAAAGTTGAAAAGAATTTTAAAGGTAGTTTATGATTGAACAGTGCAAATTTACTTACTTTTACAATGAATGTCTTTGACAAAACAATGTATATTTAGGTATTTATGAAAGAGCTCAAATGGAAACCTTGGAGAGAGTATTTTATTAGAAATTCACATGTCATGCTCCCTTCTTTCCCCAAATCAGATTCACAAAGAATTCTGCATTGCTGCACACAGTTGTACATCTTTTCCAGCACAACAAAGTCACTGACAACATCTGTTTTAATGGACCTTACCACGCCTTCTAATTCCTACAGTCCACAGCATTCAATAAAGAAATGAACCTTTTAAGATAACTCTTATTCGATTCGCGCTCCACTCTATTTCAATTTGCTATTGCATTGCGATTGACATACCGAAAATTATCCTTATATAATATAAAATTATGATAATGATATGTACCTTGGGCATCTTTATTCTCTTTTCCATGAAGAGCAGTTCGGCTCCCGTAGTGAGCGCTTCCCAAGTGATGTGACATTTTACGTAATAGGTCTTTCCATCCTGAGATTCCTGAAGAACAAAAAAATGTATCATGGTAAAACGTAATTATTGTTTTGTGGTGGATGCATCGCACTGCTTTTAAAAATTATTGTGCCTGGAATTTAAACCGAATCCTATCCTTCTGCGGAAAACTGCTGCAAATTTTACATCTACGCCTTTCATATTGATATCTTGGCCCAAGAATAATTCCCGTACTCGCTGGCATTCGAATAATCTCACATTTCTCTCATAAAATTTTAACTTTCTTGTTGAAACTGCGTAGTCATTTACCACTTTATCTTCCGTTTCCAGGATGAGTCCATTTTCTACAAGACCTTGTTCATAGCTTTTTCTTTTTTCTATTTTCTTTGCTTCATCAGTTTCTGTGTAAACCAGGACGTAGTCGATTCTTTTCGAAGGATCTTTGTCGAAGAATAACTTTTCCCTTTCCGATGCTAAAGCCTAATCAATTGCATTACAGTAAAATAGTGAAATAAAACATCACTAGTTAATACAGTCAATATGAACAAATGTAATCATTGAAAATAATATCAAAAAAGAAATTTCTACTTTCCATATGGCTGGTCGAACAAATGTTACACACAATTAATAGATGAAATTCAGTTGGACATTCTCCAGCAAAGTTATACCGGATTTTTAACAGAAGGGTTTACATTGTTAAAATCACTACGAAATATTCTGCAGGTGAGTAAATTGGGGATTACTTTATGACAGGCAAATAATCAAGACAATTTTGCTGAAAGCTTCACGTGGATTCATACACTTTTTGTGTAATGAAGGTGGTGTAACACTGAAGGTGATTCTGGAGATTAGCGAACTCAAGCAAGTGATCATGAAGCCAATAAAACTTTCTCTTAAAGATCCATTCCGGCTTTGGAATTTAAGAACTATTATCCACTGCTTTATT
This sequence comes from Haplosyllis leylae, assembly GCA_038406175.1. Classification (NCBI taxonomy): domain Eukaryota; kingdom Metazoa; phylum Annelida; class Polychaeta; order Phyllodocida; family Syllidae; genus Haplosyllis; species Haplosyllis leylae. The sequence continues at coordinate 1,490 of JBCAUG010212397.1, read as the reverse complement.
GCAAAATCATTACTGACAGGACTCTTTTTGAATTGTGATGCAATCGTCATAAAAAGCCATAGTCCCCACTTATTTCAGTTTAATTCTGTTAACACATGTCTGACACACATGATTATCACCTTTAACTTGGTTTGAATATTTGTAATCCAATGAGAAAATGGATAAAAACGTTGAAGGACACATTTTCTTTGGTGTTTCTTATGCGACTTCATGTCATTTCTCACATATTTTCTTTTAACTTTTTATCATGCCAGGAAGAGTTAAATTTTTCACGTCCTGAATAGCATGTATAGTTTGCTTGACTGATCTAAAAGTTTAATGTACACCTCAAAAATTCAATGTACCCTTATCATATACCTACAATTTGTTTAAAGAAAGACAAAGACACAGTACAGAGACGAAAACCCGGTATTCAATTTCCACCTACATTTCAAGTAGTCTCGAAAACTGTCCATTATTTCGAAACGCCACAAAAACGCGGTTTTAAAGACACGGACAATGATTTGATAAATGAAATGTGCATGAAACTACATCCATGTGTTTGTGAAAATTATTATGACAAATATTAGAGAATTGTACAAATAATAGTTAGTTAGATATTCATTCAGTTAACCCGAGCCACTTTCAAGATAATTTTGAACAAAGAGAATAGACTGTTCTACAATCGGACATTTCCACTATAACCTGTGATTACTGTAAACATACCCGTGTATTTCTGCGCTCCATCTAAAATTTGTTCAACAAAACAAAATCTAATGACATGAGATATAAAGGAGGATCTACTCCCATACTCCATCACAGGTAACATTCAAACGAAACTACTGACTCATTGTCATGGCTGTTTAAGGTAAAAGTTGTGCATTACAACATATTTGATTTGAATGCTACCTGTGTCCAATGAGTTGTGAACATGCCTGTTTCTGAATCTGTTTCTGATTGACGAGATCATTCTCGTACATAAGATAAAGAAAATTATTTGAGAAATTCTCTTTGACAATTATATTTATCGACCACTTACATAGTATGAGGGAAGGTAATGTTTTAATAGGTGTCCGTCCGTCTGTTCACAGGGAGGACAGTACACTCTGTCCTGGTGCCAGGGGAGGGGGTATGTCCTGTCCCGGTTCTGCCCAGGGGAGGGGGTATACTGACCAGACCTGGTGGGGGAGGGAAGGGGAGGGGGTACTCTAACCAGACCTAGTGGAATGACAATTCTCTTCGACATCTATATTGAGAAGAGACTTTTCTCTTCAAAAAATATCCTCGTATCAAAATAGAGACTTTCAGATTCAGAAACAGGAAGTTTCCAGAACCACTGTGGTGTGCCATGCTTTATGGCTCGTTCACACTGCACGGAAGGGGGACCGGGAACGGGGAGTACTGTACACATTGCAACGGGACCGGGAACGGGAGCGGGACCGGAAAATATTATGCGCGCATGTTTACATGTCCTAGAAACCACTCTGTTTAGCCATGTGCTCATGTTTTGA
>JBCAUG010212288.1:0-19158 GCA_038406175.1 Haplosyllis leylae | reverse complement strand
GTCACATATGATGGTCATCAAAAACCCTCAAAATGTCCATAGAAAGTATTTTTGACCAATTTTGATGACCTTGATATCTTACGTCAATATTTGTAAACCTCATTATGTCAATTTTTTTTTGTGAACCTCATCCATTGTCCACATGTTTGACTATTTGACATCTTTTTTACAACTTGACATTTTGACACATATAACTTAAACCACCTCAGCCCGTCACAGGGCTATTTTTGAGACATTTGCGACAGCTTAAAGGGTACTCAGGATTGACCAATTTTATCAAGATTCAAGCCATAGGTGTAGGCTAGGGTGTTCTAGATACCTTGGTTTGCAATTTTGAATATCTCACCGATTGGCCGTTTGCTGGGCCGATAAGTGTCAAATTTTTAAATTTGTCGACATTTGGAAAAAGTGCCGAATTTCTAGAGTGATGGGTATTTGCAATTTTGACCCAAAAATTGGCATAAAGGTGTCAATCTATCTAACTCGGAACAGACAAAATTCAGAATTTTTTTCGTCAGTCGGTCTCCGAGGTATGGCTGTTTGAGTAACTGGCCGTTTTGCAGCAGAAACAAATTGTCCCTTTATGGCATGAAAGGTTGATGATAGGGGTCCAATGTCATTGATGATTTGTAGGGGACCTTTTTAGCTGTCAAATGGCACCTTTAGAGAATTATTCTGATTAACAGTTTTCTTGTAAATTGAGATTGTCTGAATTTCATTCAATTGGTTGCTGCTCATCTCGTGCATGGGTTGGGAGGTCATAATTGTTATCAGTGATCAATTTAATGTTTGTCTAAGGGTATGTAATGTCAAAATGAAATTTTTTTCTGGGGTCGGAAATGGGCAGTGAAAATTGATTAATGGTATCCAGCATTGAGCCGTTGTTTCTCAAATGGCCCATGAACATTATTTATCATAAATTATTATAATTTATGTTAAATAGGAGGTCTGCTGGGTCATTTAAGTGCAATTTTCGAATTTTTGAATATATTAGGAAATTTTGCCATGGCTATGGTTGCCATAGATGGTGAGCAGTAATAGGATTTTTGGCAAATTTCTCCCTTAATATTGGGAATTTTCAAACATCCTTTTAACACAAATTACATCTAATTAGGGACTTTTAATTGTGACATTAATTAGAATTTTATGTGGTAAGAGCACCGAGTATTTTGGGTGCAAATTTCTGAATTTTCACCAATATGGCCACTGACATGGAAGCCCTGCCTCCTTGTTCAACTTTTGGACTCATTTGCATAAATTCCATATGCTTTGCACATGTGTGTGATGTCACTGCATCTCATTAATATAGATAAGTAGGCTTGAATATCTAATGAAGGAGATGGCTGTTGGCTGTTATGGCTTTCCCCTCCTCAATTTGAATTTTCAAATAGCTCCTCTTCCTTCAAAACTTGATATTTTGGTCTGATTTTTTGGCTATTAGTAGACAATAATATGACCTTTAATATGCCTGGGCAAGTGACCCCAACTCTATTTAGAAACACCCAAACTGGCCTGCCCAGGAACAGGTAGGAACCAATGTTGGAACCAATGTGTTGGAACCAATTCAAATCTATAAATAAAAACATCAAAAAATTACTTAAATTCAAGCCATCGTGGCTGTATCTCTGTTCTAATATGTAAAACTAAGTGAAATCTATGCCCAGTTAAAATTTCATAAAGATTGGTTAAGTATTAACAGAGATGGTTCATGGTTCCAATGTTCACACACAAAAAAAATTTGACATAATGAGGTTCACACATATTGACATGAATTTTGACATCACATATGATGCTCACCAAAAACTCTCAAAATGTCCATAGAAAGTATTTTTGACCACTTTTGATGACCTTCATATCTGATGTCAAAATTAAGATAAATATGTGTGAACCTGTGTCAATTTCTTTTTTTTGTTAACCTCCTCCATAGTCCATGTGTTTGACTTTTTGACATTTGACATCTTGTTGACAACTTGACATCTTTTGACATTTTGACACATTTAACTTAAACCACCTCAGCCTGTCACAGGGCTATTTCTTTACTGATAGCACAATGTCCGAAGTTTTGTTTGGTCGGATACCGCGGAATTTGTTGGATAACATAAATTTTACAAAAAACTTAAATTTATCAAGTCGAAGACAATATTTTACATTTATTCCAATAAAAACAATGAACACTTATATTATACATTACTTTATGCTATCCGGAACCAAAAACTTGTCAACTCTAAACTCTTAAACTCTGCTTAGGTACACCTCCTCTAAACTCCAGACGGCTACTCGTCATATTTCTCGCCTCCCAGTGAACACCAGTAGGTTTTTGTCTGATAATAAATTTAAGACTATTAATCCACCAGGAGTGGAGATGGTAACCATGAAACAAAAGTTAATGAGGAATTATGAAATTTAATCTCATTTACAAATATGGAAGTGTTTATAATGTTCTGCAAGGTAAACACCATTACAATTGTCGACAATAGATGACCTTCTTTACATAAGATAACACAATGAATTGACATTCTTTAAAAAGAGAATAAGCATAGGGATGTTCAACGGTACATTCTAACATGCCAAGGCGGTCTCTGATGTCTCAGACCAAGGATTTTCAGAAGCCTTGGTGAACCAACCAAGACCACACAATCTTGGTGAGGCAACAAAGTCTAGCATTCTGAACTGTATATAAAAGAAGGTTTCTCTTTGGTCCATCCAATCATGTGATCAGTTATCATCTTGTTTTGGAACCAATCACATGTCTTGTTTCAAAAGTGTCATGGTAAAATGTAAACAAAAGTGGCATCTTTTCTTGAATATATTTTGTAATTTTGTTGTGTTTGAATAGGAACCGCTACCTCTTTTCAAGTTGAGGTGGCTTCAGACCTTGGTCAGAGTGAGTCCCAGCCCTCTGTCTGGGACCATGACCCAGACCTTGGGCAGGGACACAATATTAACAATTTATCTTACCTTTATTCTTTCTGCAGATTGACAACATGAATTCCCACTAGAAAAGTAACTTTTCACATTTGCAATAATTTGTCTCTCATGCCACTTTTCAGATTTATAGCCATAAAATGTCCGATTTTCTACCGGAATTCGGTAACACGACAGAAAATGTCGGTCTGCGCGTGTGCGCTGTGGGTCATGATATTTACCGTTACCACTGTGAAAGTCGGCTTCGGAAGAAACAGCGATTTGTCGATACAGGACCTGTGCGTTTGGAGCAACGTTTTCAATAGAATTGTAAGTTGCGTATTTTTTGACATCAAATTACATTTTCTATTTACGAATAATTAGTCAATGGTACAATAATTGGTGTGCAAATTATCTTGTTGTTGAAACATCATTGTTTCTTTCTCTTTTGTACAGGTGTTCCTTTACACGATAATTACACCTTATTTGTCGATATCGGCTTTGAGCACATGTCTCTTCATCTCTGTGGGTCGGATGTTACAACTGCGCTCGCGCAAAATAGCAACAGTAACCGTAGGAGAAAATAGCGTGAAGAAACACAAACAGCAACAAAAGGTTCGAATTTAAGAAATACATCACCAGATCCGTAGCATTTGACTTTTCTCTAAATAGAACAAAAATTCATTGAATTCAGCGAATTCACGGAATCTGATAAATCACTGAAGCATGAATTAGAGTCAATTTTAATATTCTCTTCTTGGCACTGCGATAGCATGCTGGTTTCTTACAAAAAAGACAGCAGGTTCGAATACTATATTTTCAAAAAATGTTCTCCAAATTCCATAGATTCTGTAAATGTGGTAGATTCTTTGGAATTAATTTAAGGATAACTTAATTATCTAGATTATTTTACAAATATACTTTCAACCTCTGCTAGGTCAGGTAATGAATGGGATCCACCCTGACTTTGAAACCAAGGGCTGAGCCAAATATATAGTCCACGTCGCCATAGGAATTCTGGATCCACTCCTATCATTATATCATTGTATCGACATACCTTCATTTTATTTTGAATAACAGCTACCAATGTGCTTTTCTTTAATTTGCAGGTCACGAAAATGATGGCAATAGTTATTATTGCTTATTATGCTCTGTACCTCCCAGCGGCGTTTGAAGGACTAATCAGTTACGAAGATACTGTCAAATTTTACATCAACAAAATTTGTAATTTTCTGTTTTTCGCCAATGCGCTGATCAACCCATTTATCTACGCGGGACAGAGTTCGCAATTCAATGCTGCTTACAGGAAAATGCTCAGACTTCAATCCACAAATAAAATTAACTTGAAAAACTCTGAAACTAAAGTTCACACCATCCAAGTGTAAGGTGCGCGTTCTGCGTACCTCTCTGTGGGTATAAGAGAGTAACTCTTAGTCTGATGAAAGTGCGTTTATTCTACTGTGGCCCTATTAGTGGTGTGCTCTATATATATGGGTGTATGCGGGCCACTATAGGCTGGTCTGGTCTGGGTCTAGGATGTGGGCGGAGCCCTCCCTGTATGTGCTTAGGCATGTGCCGTACCCTGCACAAGTTCAACAGAAACATGATAAGGTTTTCTGAAGGATAATTGATTTCTCCTCATTGGATACGCATTCTGTAGATTCCAAAGAATCTGATAAATTACTGAAGCATGAACTGGATCAGTTTAATGATTCTCTCTGTTATCTTTGTCTCCTTGGCACAGTGGTAGCATTTCTGTCTCTTATACAAGATATAGTGGGTTCAAATACTATTTTTTACCAAAAATAATGTACAAATTCTGTAGAATTCCACAGAATGCAATTTGGAAAAACCAAATTGATGTCCCTCATTTTCTCCGTGTATTCAGATGGGTATCCAGAAATTTTTGAACCAATACTATCCTATCCTACACTGTATATTGTCCAGAAATTTGGGTGCATTTCCCTCGTGAGCACATGTTACAGATGTATATTGAATTTGTTTCACTATTGCTTCCTGTATTGCTTACTGAATGTAACAATATATTACATGTGTGACAGAAATGTTGATATAGATGTAATTTTGCAAGTGTATGAAGAAAAAGTATGCCAAGGAAAAGGGGCTAATAAATATATGCTTGAAAAAATAACTTCAATTGAAACGAGACTAAGATAACTTGACCAAAAAGTTTAATACTAAAGTTTGTATGCTCTAAACTAGAGGGTCAAGGTTAAGGGCTGGATCCCTAAACAATGTCGCACACAATCGAGTTTTCCCGTTATATATAAAGTTGGCATTGTTTTTGTATTGTTTTGCTTAAATTTGAAAATAAATTAAATATAGTTTTCAGTCACATTTTATTTTATTTAAATTTTCAATGTACCATGATTTGTTTCAATTTGTATTAAAAAAATTTTAGGCTGGTAACTATACCAGTTAGGAATTTAGTTGTCTTGAGTAAGTAACTGCAGGAAAGTAATGCATCTGACGGCAAATTTGAAGGAATTGTTTCATCAACACAAACTGGATCGATGGACACAACCATCACAAACGTCCTGTCGTCGCTATTTTCCCCTTCCGTCGTTTTTTTTATTTCACGAAAAGCAAATCTGATAGATCTGTTAGATCTGATAGATATAAACTGCAACTTCTAAGACATGTCACAATTAAATTTTACAGGTGGGGTTCATTTTAGATTATTGACCTCACAAGAATGTGTCTATTATATTGAATAATTAACACCTAAAATAGCAACAAGTAGAAGTCCTGTTCTCGATATGGCAAATCGGTCAGATCTGAAAGAACTGCTTATTGTGAAAAACTAGCATCTGTCGGTAAAATGATAATCAAGCTTTCTCTGAATTCGAAAATGATTTTGAATCGAATAAACCAATTCTGTTAGAACTACTCTACTAGTGTGCGACCAGGTGTTTGGGAAAATAACAAATTTACTCAAAACTGTACGGAACGTGTCCTATCATTATTTAATGCATGCATATTTCAAACAGTTTTTCTTTTTAGACACTCATGGCAACTGGACCAATGTTATCCTATGATTTACACCTTTCTCAGTTTTTGACAGAGCTGTTGTAGAGAGCCTTGCTCTTGTGATGGCAAAAAATGTTGCAAAAGTTCCATGAAATCTCACTAAATATGATAATATCCCTCATTGTTATTGGTACAACTTCCCAGTCACATGAATTTGTAGTGGGTTTTTTGGGGCCTAACATACCACAGAGACAATAAAGACACGATAATAGCATCTGATTAAGATAAACAGCACCGAACAGTTCTGCATAAAAGTCAAATGGTTCCATTGTTACAAAAAGAGCTGGAGTTTTATTGCATCTAATTCCCTATCTTCTTGTCATTTCTATCGGAATGTTTCATCAATAAGCTGTACTAACTTTAAGTACCCAAGTTTCCTAGTGCGAATACCCCCTAGGCCACATATAGGACAAAATAATACGTGCACCATGGAAGACATACCTAAAGGAGAATGAAATAAAAGTCTTTCTGATGTAATGTCTTGGCAGTCCACGTTTACATCCTTTCAATCACAACTGTACCGGTATTGCTCTATTTTTTATCAATTCACCAGAAATGATATAACCAGCAAAACAAACTGAAATAAGGAAATTAATGTTGGCAGTGCGTAATATTTAGATTCTACCGCGTCGTGTCAATCGAAGATTTTGGTGCTTATCAATCGAAGAACCCCTTTAACTACCACGCATCTCTAAATCTCATATTCGACTTTTTTCTTTTGATTTTGTCAAAATAATCAAATGTAAAATGTAATTATCAGTGCATTGTGCTGCGATGCTAAAAGAATCTACCTGGTGTTTACTGTGGTAACTATTCATTGTCCATTACCGCTGGTGAATTGTGACTTTTTTATTTAGACTAATACGAACAAATTCGATTTAGCTTCAGATAGGGAAACGTCAATGAGAAGCAACAAAATTTCTTAGTGTTACACCACCTACGGGTAATTAAGCTCCCATCACATTGTCAGCTTCCAAATATCCTTTATATTATGTGACCATCATCGGTACATCACTATTTCCATCTCTTTGATACAATGGACACTAATACGTTTATTTCCTGTAACTTATTGTGTGACACAAAGCTTCTTGTCTAACTCATCATTGTCATTTGATACGAAAATTCTCTGCTTTAGAAAATATGCGAAGCTGAATCTTTAGAACTTTAGCTTTACTATATCATGGGAAATTGACATGTTGTGAAAGTATTCAATCTAGTGAAGCTGTTAAAAACACGAAGACGGAATCCATAAAGAATCATAGTTCTGTTGAAATGATTCTGAACATTAGGTGTTTTAAGTAGTAATATTAAACAATTAACTCCCTTCAGGAGTCAAGGAATAAAGTGTTGCAAAACATGTCTCTACTTGAGAACTTTTCGGATTTCGAAAATAAAACAGAACGTTTCAATGACACTTGGGACAATAATGCAACGTCAGGAGACAAATTTCACGACGTAACGTTTGAAACAATTTACGTTATATCACGTAACGTACAAGCGCTGATCACGATATTCGTCAACTTCCTAACGATACTGGTGATCGTTCGTTTTAAGCGGTTACACACGACATCCAGCGTTCTCATCGCTAGTTTAGCCGTGGCGGATTTTTTGACCGGATTATCAACGCCAGTAGCTTTCATGGATGTTTTGATAGAAAGGTAAGCGAATTTTGAGAGTTTTTTGACAAAAAATTGAGCCTGAGCTTCAGTTGACTCTTGCTATTCAACGGGTATTTATCTTTATCTTTATTTATCTTTGTTTCAGTGGACAATGACACAACCAATAATTATAAAGTACATTTAACTTGTAAATTAGCTTATGTGTTAAAAATATACTAAAAACGGTAAAAATGCAGCTTTAGGTTATTGGTTTTCATATTTCACTATATTTTCCAAAAATATATGAGAATTTTCAAGTTAAAATCCATCCTCAAACTTTTTCATTGTATCATTATTCCCCAAAAGGAAGAAATGGGAAAGAATTTGAAACCGAAACATTTATCTTGCAATATCAGCCTTCGCAATGGGAATTGGGCCAGAAATAAAGCATCATTTACTGTTTATATTCGTTTGGTTGAGAACAGCCTTCGCCAGAAGACCCTCATCAAGGTTTTCTTTTTGACTTGTTGAAGGTCTTACGGGGATCCCGCCCATTGGACGGGTGTCTGTGTTCTCATCACGTGGCTGACTGTGGTACCGTCAACTGGCAACTTCCTGCATGTGTTGTTAATATCTATAGACAGGTGTGTAACTTCCGTTATTCCCTTCTGTGCGGAAATGCAATGACCATCGACCTCTTAAATAAATTTAATTTAGATCTACTTTCGAAATTCGTTTACAGAGAACAAGACTGGCAATGCTGCCATTTGGTGTCACTGTGTTCTTCGTTTTGTTCACAAAGCAGTGAATTTTTCTCGTTTTGAGAATCGGAATGGTTGACCATTTTGAAAACATCAATTTATGTTGTTAGTCTTTGACAATAAATAAACCATAGCGGAAAATAATTGGCACTAAAGGTGCTTTAATTCGCAAAAAAATTAACGTAATGTTACAATGGCCTTGTTTCAGTGATGCAGTAATGCAACGATATACTGATACTTTTGATGAGATGATACTCAATCGGTTTAAACGTTTAGTTGTTTGAGTTAAACTTCCTGAGCACTTCTCTTTCTGTGATTGCATCCTTTTATCTTTAAGTTCATTTGAAATCTCTACAACAACGTACTTTACGCCTTTGTGCAATTTGAGATTCTGCTGTAGCTGGTAAGAGTAGGGTTCGTTCTATCAATGGATTGGTTTCTAAAGTTTTTATTCATTGGATTCTGTGTCAACGTCCTTCAGGTTTCTCGCCATCCGAAAGCCAGTCTTCTACCGTGCTGACGTATCGAAACGTAAGGTGATCGTTGCCGTCTGCTTCGTCTGGACGTTCATCGTTATCTCAACGTCAATTTACGTCACAGTTGGTCGGAGCCCGGAGCTTCGTATCGGAGTACTGTGCGTTTGGGTTAATGTTCTGAACGACCTGGTAGGTACAACAGAGTAAATCACTCACAAATTTAGATTACCTAGGTGGGTATTCCAGTTCCCGCCTCCCATTAATTCGGGAAAAGACGTAAAAAAGACGAAAGGATTTAAAGGATTTCTCACTGAAGTGTTCCATGTTGCTCCCCAAATTTATTTAAGATATACCAAAAAACATTGCAGATATGATACCCTTTAGACCATAAGAAATTTATTAATGTAACACTGAAAAGTTGCAATGAAAATGTGAAACATAGTCTAAATTTTACACATGTTATTCCTTATTTCAAGTAAAAATATGTATAAAGAAAGGAGGCATGACTGAATTTTGAAATTGATATGGATATCTTGTCTCGATATGCTTGGGAAAAACGAGAAAAGGGATTTTCATGGCATTATGTACCACGGAGTCAACAAGGCTCACCCTTGAAGGCGATCCACCCTAGCATTGAAGCCCAATTGGAAGTCTGATTGATATTCGGAAAAATATAGTTTTTAAAAATTAAACCCGGAAGAACATATGTATATCCAAGTTTGACTTTTCGAGAGAAAATCAGCTGTGCGGAGAAAAAAAATAACAAAAAGAAAGGAAATGAAACGTTCTTTTTCCCTGATATCTGGACACCTCGCTCATAACTAGTGCACAAAGATATTGTAACATGACAATACTTTTGACACTGTATTTCTTTGGGTAACCTTCTTCGGTTCTTTTTTTTACCTCAGTGTGGCCTAGATTCTCTCCTGACAAATGGGTACCTTATTCAGATTGCAATCATTTAGTTAAGCTTCTGGTCTGTAATCTCCATCAGCGTTTGAGTTCATTCGGGGATGACCGATAGTGTGTTTTACTTCCGATGACCTTTCTAAATTTGTTACTAAATATAGAGTAGAATGAACAGGTGTGCTGAACAATAGGGATTGATAAGAATTTTGGTCCAAAGTTTCTGCCCCACGAATGCTTAGACTTAACAATTTTAAACAGGCTCATACTTTGACTTTAATCCCCTGTCATTAATCTGTGTCCATTGTGTTTGTTGTGTCTCCAGGTGTTTACGTACCTGTTGGTTCTTGCTTATCTGATCACCTCTTTCATCAGTACCTGTCTCTATATTTACGTCGGATTTCTGATCAGAACACGTATGAGACAGATTGGTGCAGCTGAAAATAATGAAAGCAGGAGGCTTATACAACAGAAGAAGGTAGCACGTGTTCTTTCAAGTGAATGAAACTTTGTTTAAAAAAATTGAAATGCTTTACAAATGCAACCAAATGCGACGTTCGTACATCTGTCTTTTCTCATAATCTCAGAGTTTTAGAGAAGAATACTCAACACAAATGCTGATTGCATATTTATTCAATTTAACTTTTAGGTCACCAAAATGATGGCTTTAGTTGTCGTCGTGTACTATGGTTTGTACTTACCCGGAGCAATAGAAAATTTCATTGACTACGACGAGAGCATTAAATTCTATATCAATAGGTTCTTCAACTTCCTGTTTTTCACCAATGCTGTAATCAACCCTTTTATTTATGGTGGTCAGAGCCGGGAGTTCAATGCTGCTTACAGGCGGATACTCAGGCTCAAAATAAAGTACAAACTCAATCTCAACAGAACAAACAGGACAAGGAGATCTAAGAAACCAACAATACCAACAGTATCTGGGAATCAGTTACCAAGGATACAATCCTGACATCCTCATTTGATTAATTCTAGTTGAACTGAAGCAGAGTTCAGAAAGATATTTATTTGAATGTTCTCCAGAGAATTTTGAAGACTACCTCCGAAACACTACCCGTCGTCAGAACCGAGCCCTGGTCTGATCTACTTTAAAAAGTATTTAGTTATTTTTTCAGCTGTGAGACATTAAAATGACTTATATGGTAAACAATTGGCAATTGTTTGTTGTGTTGTCGGTGCGATAGAGTAAATCATTGCAATGACTCAGGTATTGTAGTATATAATATAATACGTTTCACAGGTACTAATATAGAGAATTATGTTGGAAAGCTCACAGATTTGTCTATCTGAAACGGAAACAGGCCAAAGAATTGTTCTGTCATTAATGTGGAGAAATTGTTCCTATTTCCTGTGCACATGTATTTAAAGTTACATCATTATGAGGCAAACCTTTTAAAAAGAACACTCCTATTGCAGTCAGCTGTCCTGGTGATAATTTCTGAAGAAAAAAGCAATCATTACTAGTTCACTGGGAATTGATGTCTATGGAAGAATTATAAAATTCCTACTCAATTGGTGACAGATATCAGCTTTACATACACTTTGACTGAACAATTTCATTTGATCATAGACACATTTTTCATCTTAGTTCTGGCTTTGGCTTATATTTCAATAACGGAAGTTTAACCACATGAGATGACACTACCTAGCTTTTGTGTTAACACCCACCCCACTTTAGCCAGTGAAGTGTATTAACATTGATGGGAATTATGTTACTACCGAGTGAAGGGTGAAAATTTTTCTTAAAACTATTTTTTACTTTACTTTTTAATGAATCTGACCAGTTTAAACTTGTAAGTGAATACAAAAAGTAAGAGGAATTGTCGCGAATTGTAACATATAGTGGGTATTTGCGCATGTTCAACAAAATTCGTAAAATTTTTAATTTAAAGATTGTAAAAAAGCTCAAAGGATCATAGATTTCTATTGCAAAATTTTCCTGCGGAAAAAACATTATGATGACATTAGTGGCTTCGCATGTGACTTGGTTCACCTGGCGACAGCAATTTATCTTCAAACCTTACTTTCTTTCTTTCGCTTTCCTGGAAGATGTCAGGATGTTTTATTGAGCTAATTAGTACGACATTTCTCACGTACATAAAGGTAAGAATTTCAAAGAGGTCTCTTACAAATATGGACAATATTTAGAGCCACAAAAGGACGGTGTTAGTTTAGTTTAACCTCACATATTATTTCTTTCTTAAATGTGAACATTTTTCAGATAGTTAAACTTACATTTTCCCTTTGGAATAGGTGCATTTGCTTCTTGGTATGGTAAACAAATTATGGCGCTTTCACACTGCAAGGAATCGGGACAGGGACAGGGACAGGGAACGGAACTGACACAATAGGAGACAATGGGTCTGGTCCCATTTCAGGTCCTGGTGCAGTATGAACAGTTCTGTATAATATATACAAACCCATTTTTTCCAGGTCCCTGTCCCGGTCCCGGTTCCATGCAGTGTGAATGTGCCATTACAGTTAAAATGAAAAAATCCGGAATTGCAGTGAAATCATCCAAAAACCCTGAAATAGAATACAATACTATGCAAAGGGGTAGTTAAGAAAAAGTACATGCAGATTCAATTGAAATTTATCAAATTAAATAGTTAAGTCTATTTACATGTGCACTAGAGTTACATAAGACACAACAGGTTAGGTCTGCCCATGGGTCATGTTCAGAATTGCTCTGAGGTGCTAATTTGAACATTCAAACCAAGGGAGTGCAGGGGGTACTCTTCCACACCTGTAACATTCCTGCTGAATACTTATTGTACTTAACATTTAGTCATTACTCTAATTGTCCTATTTTCTTTGGCTATAACTACCAATTTATAGGGTCAGGCTAAAAACCAATATATCAAGAGAACCATACAAAATAGTTCCCTGGAGATCCAAAGGGCCCCAAATACTTAAATGATATTTGGCACACTGCTCCCTGACAGAAGCTACTTTGAATGGCAGACTGTGAAAGAAACCACTTTTAACTCACTGGAACCAAATCTCACACTCCTAGTCAATGGATTGTGAATAGGAATATCACTCATATTGTAGTTCTTGATCCTGCTATTGGTTGGATGCAGCCATATATATTATGATGTCATTGCAAAGGAATGTGATTGGCTTACCAAATGTTGTGTGATGTGTGCATGTGAGAAAATATAGTTGATTGGACAATGGACCCAATCCTTTGGGATCAGCATGTGAATGCTGGATGATCTGCAGGGCCTCTTCCAAGGGATGCTTTATAAAAGGCTGCAACAAGTGGCTACATAATTCCGTACATCCTTACATACCCTTCACATGTATGTCGCATTTGGGAGTATGTAAAATGAAAGCCGAATACTCGCATTCTTACACACAACTTTTTATTTTAAATTGACACATTAGACACATATTTACCAATTTATGCATATTTCAGTTTTAAGTGTAGGTTTACCATCTTCACTTGACAACAAGATCAACTGTTTGAGGAAAGAACACAACAGTATAGTGAGACACTATTGTGATAGCTGGATTTTTACAGATGTGAATGCAGGAGGATTGTGGGTCGTTATTCCAAACAAACAGTTGTAATTATTGACCACACAGTTTGGGCACCAGACTGTTCACATCCACCCCCTTTACAAAAACTTCTCAGACAAAGGAGCTCTCAAACCCATCTCAAGGTATTGTGCGGCCATAAACCACCCTGCAGGAACTTCAGAAAATTCAGACTAAAACGGAAATATCACTAATTTCTGACAACATTTTTACAATGGACGTCTATTGGGATTTCAGATTTTGAATGGTGCAGCCTCCACTGGTGATATTACAAACTAATTCTTATAATAAAAATTGTATATTAGTGTTGTGCACCAAATGACATGGCTATATTTCAAGTTTTCAATTTAAAAGTAGGTTAAAAATGACAAAAACAAGCACATGCTCTGAAAAATTTCTGAATAATGTCCAATCAGTAATTCTGACAACTTAAACTTTCTCCACTAATTTCTGACAGGGTGTCAGAAATAACTGACTGGATTTGCAATAGTAACAATAGGAGAGTCAGAAATTAGTGATTGATAAAACTGGTTTGAACTGGTTTAAACCAGTTTGTACACAGGTGTAAGAAATTAGTGATTGACAAAAAAGTGGTGGTCCCACAAATTGTGGATTTTCTTTAATTCCCTGCATATTTAAATTAAATAGTATCTGGTACAAAATCCTACTACACAACCCTTTCCAAACTATGTAATGATTTTCAAAGTGGATGCTCAGATGTCTAAGATATTTGTGGATTTTTCAAGGAAAAATCCAAGAACAATTACACCCATTTACTTCAACAGGTGAGAAATTACTGATATTGTCATTTCAGTCCGAATTTTCTGAAGTTCTTTCAGGGTGTAAACCATCTAAATTAGGCTATTCAAGCCAAGTGGTGCATTTTGGGTTGTGCCACATTGCATCCCTTTGGGGATTAAGGCTGCCTGTGTTACTTTGTGAATTTATCTGCAATTTGTACATTAAAAGTCAAACCACAATTTGAAAGCTTCTTTATTGTATATTCTTGCAGGGTTTCTAGTGTTTGTGTAAATAGTCATGTCTTCTAGAACTATCCCCAGAATGGGATTCTATCTATATATGCACTGAATGAATGGAATAAAACTGGTAAATATGACATCTGGTGTCAATCAGAGAATCCCCCATAAGGGGAATTTTTTGGAATCTGTGCAATTCACTTTCATTTTGGCCCACTGCACAAACTAAGACCCATGTATGATTGCTGTCACCCCCCCCCCCCAGGTGAGGAGCCTGAATGCTAAGCCTGCTGTAGCTAGCCCAATGGAATTGGAATATTAATGACATATAATATGAGGAAATTTCAGTCGTGTCTCTCTGTACACTGGAGTGGTCTCATACCCGTGATGCACTGGAAACATAACCCGCCCCTCCAAACAAAGATAAATGAATGAAGTAATTTATGATCCGTGCTTTATATGAAACAAACATATAGATCCGCACTATGAGTATTCAATAACCACGAGTGATAAGGTAGTGACTCCACAAGCTTATCATGGGGCCTGCAGAGGATAAGACCAAATCACGTGACACGTGAACTGCACGTATTCGTACATTTATGGACAGACACATTGCTGTTCCTGTGGGTACGGAAATCAGAGATTGCGCAAGTTTAGCATTATTTTTTTACAATTAACAACTTTATGAATTAGGGTTGAAAGTCTAGGAAAAATGTCATGGTAAAACATTTTTGCCTTTCGTCATAAAATCTGAAAAACATGACTGACAGTATTACCTACAGCCACAGTGAGAACCCTTCTTACACGGACAAAGTGTTTGATATAATTTACCACGTTTTTCGAAACATTCAAGGTTTGATAACAATTTTTGTTAATCTGTTGACGATAATCGTCATCGTTCGGTACAAACGTCTCCACACATCGTCCAACGTTCTCATCGTCAGTTTAGCCGTAGCGGATTTAGTAACGGGATTGTCCACGCTAATAGTTCTGTCGGATTTTATTATTGTGAGGTAAGTTTTCCCTCTCAAATGCATTTCATCTTGACAGATTAGTATAAAATGCGGGTAAATTCTAGAATTTGGGCTAAATGCAAAGATCTACATGCCATTTGATATTTAGACGTTATTTTAGGCAGACAACATTTCTAATAAGCACATTTATTAAGCTCTAGTTAATCTAACAAACAGATCTAAATCCTTATTTGTTAGGACTTTTCGTAAATTTGATTGTATTTTCCCGAAAATACCAGGTGAACCCAATAAAATTCTCCAATTTGTCTGGCCTGCAGGAAACCTTAATCACGAGTGATAATCTCGTTCCCGCAATTGTGCTTTGCTAGGGAACGGTGTATGACCAATATGGTGCCTATTTGTCTGGTAATTTATTGTAGCATTAATTACTTAGAGCAAAATATAATCAAAGAATAAATGAAAAATGATGTTGCGTCATTGACCAAATTGGTAGCACGTGCAAAATGACGTCATGGCAACATTATGTGTAAACAAATTCTAGCCAATGACTGAAGGTTAAAGTAGGCCTCATTTTCATAAAACTGTTTTGGTGTTTGTTACAAACCCCCTGGACAGGATGTTTCAAACCCCTCGAAGTGACCAATAAGGCGACTCTACGAGCAACTAAAAAGGTGCATTCTTCTCTCCTTGACTCAGACTGTAATTTCATGACAATTTTATCCCAATACTTGTGCATTCTTTTACTTTCATACAATCATCACAAAAAAGTTACCAATAAATTGCGAAAAATGACGTGTAGCTTGAAAGACTTCTTTGTTCTGTAGCACTACTAGGAACGAGTCTGTTTGGATGAAGACGTGCTTAGTGGCAACGTGGTTGAGTCTTGCGGCTTCCTCTGGTAACGTGGTCCACATGTTTACCATATCTTTAGACAGGTTTGTATTTGGAAACAAAATAACAAGTTAACATGATTAGGATGTCAAATGTACTGTGTTCAAATGTATGGAACATATTCCGAATGAATTATGCCAGCACCATTTAATAAAAGAAATTGGTAGCTGTCCTACTCTTCTCTTTTGAAATCGTGAATTTAAAGAAAGTCATTTGTGATACTGTCACTTGGTATTGTTACCCTTGATTACTGATTTGCATTTTTAATATGAAATAGCTGGGGTCAATTTGAGAAAAAAATTTCTCACATTAAATGCCTCTTTTGTATTTAATTTTTTCTCTGTATTTTGTTGCAGGTTTCTTGCGATTAGAAATCCAGTATTTTACCATCAATCAGTAAGTAAACGAAGGATGATCGTCGCTGTCACCGTTGTCTGGTTGCTCATCATTCTCCACACAACTGTTTGTCTTCTGTTTGGTGTTGACCCAGACCTCGGCATTGGAGTCAACTGCATTTGGACCAGTGTGTTCACAGATGAGGTCTGTTTAACAATCCATTGCCAAATAGTAAAAATTGTAAACATTTTTATTGGTGACTAGCAGAGAGTTGCCTTATTGGTTTACGGAGGGAATTGTTCTTACTTGAGATAATATTATGTCTGCAGATGAGATTTAACCCATGCAGAAAAATTCAAAACTCATATTTGGGTGGAAGAGACTTTTAGCAGCCATTTATATAAACTAGATCTAATCTTTTCAAATTTAGATCTAGCTCTAATTTCTTCAAATTCATTCCATGTCATGAAATGATAATCAAGAAAACTTATGTGAATGAGAATCCACAAAAACCACTAATTAAAAGACATGAAAGATGGCTGAGTGCAATTTCCCATTGACATGCATGTTTACAACTCTTCATCCACAGATATTCTGGTACATGTTAGCTGTTCCTTATGTGATAATGTCCACCACCAGTACCTCTATGTACGTCTATATTGGATTAACTATACGAAATCTCAGAAATAAAATATTTCCGCAAAATACCAGAGAAGGGCGAAGGATGCTTCAGCAACGTAAGGTACAAATCTCCATGGATACATTCGCTAATTAAGTAGGTCTCCAAAACTCAAAAATAGTAGAACTAGTGTAATGCACAATAGAACGTTTCAAGTACGAATATTTGCTAACAGCTTTTGAATTTGTTAGACTGAAAGATTAAATTTTGAAAATAGTGTTTACACATTCAGACTCCGTGCCCATCACTGTGACAGTCACGTTCAAAGTTTACTATTGTGCCAATGGTGATTGGCACTTTGGCAGGCCAAATGGGTCCTGCACCCATTCTGCCCGTCACCGTTGACGCAATGATAAACTTTTGACGGTGATGGACACGGCATCGGAACGTGTAAACACAACCTAAAGCTTCGTTAATGTTTCAATTGATCAAAAACAAATGACGCCCAGAGATGGTACAAGATTGAGATGAAATGCCACTTTTGACAGATGCCAAGTTGTAACTATCCTTTCCTTTCAGGTAACAAAGATGATGGCGCTGGTGATAGTGATGTATTACATACTCTATCTTCCGGTCCTTGTTGAAAGCCACATTAAATATGATGTTAGAGTTAAGTTTTACGTCAATAAGGTTGTCCACTTGTTGTTTTTCACTAATGCTTTGATAAATCCGTTTATCTATAGCAAACAGAGTATGGAATTTAATGCAGCTTACAGAAAAATTCTCAGGTGTAACAAAAGGATCATATTAAAGTTTAACAGAAAGAATAAAGCTATCAAAATGGGAAGACCATCAGTATATACTGTCTGCTTAAACAAAAATGTAAAATGAAAAGTGCAGTTTGTCGTCAGCTTACACAGTTCACAGTATGACTGGTTATTGGATTACTTACGAAAACTGATAAACCAGAGTAACGAGATTCCTGAAGGACCAACTATCGAAAACGTGTAGGACTAACCTGCCTTCGGTGACTATACTGATAAGAGCATCTGTTTGTACCGAACAGGTAACATGTTGTCACATTTACTTATCGGTTTACGACACTGAAACTCACAATTTCCATCCCAATCTTATTCATATTATTACCAAGTTTGCAAGTGTTTCTCGGCAACAAGCAATTTGATCATTGTATTTTATTACAGCAATAATCCAGGATATCTGGGTTCTCTGCAATAATAACGCGCGTGTGAACCAGACAAGGGAAAATGAAGTGGTAAAGAATAAAGAAACTTTTATGCTGTTTTTTCCCTTGTCTGAGTACATTATGATTTGATCACTATGTCTGTGATATTTCATTATGGAATATTTATCACGTGAACCATAAGAAAACAAAAATCACAAATGTTAGTAGTTTGAACTCAAAAGAATATCATGTTAATTTGCCGTCAGATACGTCGTTCTCAATTGATTTTTTCGTCGATTTCGTCAAATGCCCGCAACCCCTTGAATGTCCATGCTGGTAGAGTTCTGCCATGATTTGTCAGAAATGACGAGTTATAAAAAAACTCGGATAATTTCCCCAACTTTACTTTTCGTGGACGCTCACATCTGGTCCCTGCTGAGACAACAATTCGTAATTGTTGTTTGGATACAAAGCCTCATTTTAAATTACTTGAGAGTGGTTTGTTGATGAAATTGACCGGGGTCGCACTAGAATAATTTGACTACAGAATCAGTCCACTGGTACTACAGATACACTCAGTTCTACTGGTTATTTTATTATTCGGACCATGACTTTACTATGCTGTATTATTAATAGAACACGAACAATGAGGATCCTAAAGTTTCAAACTTAACAAGCACTGCATGTCCACGGGAACTACCGATCCATGTGTAGTCAACCGTGATTGGAGTAATTAAGTGCAGCCAAATAAACATTTCTTAAGACACCTGTCAAAATGGTGATCTCAACATCCAACATGGATTTTATATAGTGCAACAAGCACTGTGTGTCCCCGAGCCCCCAGTTAAATCAACCGTGACTGGATCAATCAAGTGCAGCCAACATCAATGATGTAACAACATATCCGGGGGCACCGGGAAACAC
>JBCAUG010212177.1:0-19161 GCA_038406175.1 Haplosyllis leylae | reverse complement strand
TGATCTTGCTGAATATGCACAATCAAACTAAACTGAAAGCTGATCTCATGTGATACTACGCACTTCGGCAAACTGCGCAACTACAACAATCACAACTGACATCAGAATGAAGTTAAATGAAGGATATAGATCTGGAGAAGTCTAGATCTAGATCTACCTCGTTAACGTCGAAGTCCGGATTTTGAGAGAGATCAAAGTCCTCATCTTCTTCCGATCTCCTCCTCTTCAGTCTGTCGTCAGTTGTTTCGTGGCCAGTTGAACTGGACTTCCTCTTCGACATGATAACAGGCTGTCGCTATGGGATGATTCAACAGTTAAACAGACTTCTCATTTCTGTCAGTCATTTCTAAAGGGCGGCAAGTTATAAGAATTGATATAGTCTATGTGCGTTTTAAAAAGCCCAGGGTGGAATTTTTTCTATAAATCTTCACAAATAATCCGGACTAGATTTTAGATCTAGTCTAGTAGGAGATTTCGAACACAAAAACCTACACACTAAAAGCAAGTTAATGCTGCAAACATATCGCAATTCACAAAACAGATGTTCAAGGTATTATTTAAAATACTTACTGGAATAAATTCTGCTAATTATACATGTCTGTGAAGGAAATTATGCCTATAAATCTGGTCCTTCGTGTTTGATGGTTCTAAATCGTTTTCCCGCGTTAGTGTTCCGCAAAATGTTCGCCTTAAACATTTTTAAATAGGTCCACAGGACATGCGTAGACATATTGCTCTGACTGGCGAAGGGAATTCTAACATTTGAAAATTTTAGAGTGCAAATACATTGTGATAAGCATCTAATATTTTTTTAAAAAAACTATTTATGAAAATTTGCTGATCTCATTAGAAACGTTCCTACAGGGTATATCATGTATGGTTTTTAATTTCCCAAACATTCCTATTTATTTTTGTATTTTTTAAAAAAAGTTCTGCTATGTAACAATCTTAACATACTAACCCATTGCACCCTGGTCAGCAATATATGATTAAAATTACAATATCAGTCAATTATTATTCCCCATAACAGTCATTTCAGAGTTTCTCCTTTCAAAAATCCAAAAATATTATGAAATACCCATTTATGTTGTGGAATAGAGCTTCTTAATTTAGAATTTATTCTACATAAGACATTCGTACATCCATACACACTGAAAGTTAACCCGAGACTGACCACGGACGCCAAAGCAGTGATCAGGGTCCATGTAAGAAATGTACCTAAAAGTAAATTTCTAATGTGCCAAATGGATCTCAAGTAGAATAGACTGACTGCTAGAGAATTAGAATTTAGACAAGCAATGCAAGGCTCTCACATAACTTATACAACTTACAAAACTAATCCAACTGATAATGCAACAAGTATTACATTCATCTCAGCACCCAACTCTGATAATCATAGCTTGAAAGATTTGTTCCCTTGGGATATTTAGTCAGAATATTCAGCAAAAATTAAAACCGGTTTCTCTGATCTATAAATTCGACCTAATCTGAACCTAACTAACTCCCATTAAGATCAAAATTTACACAGACATGCAAACCTCAGACCCATATGAGTTCAAGTTCCCTAAGGATTTTCTGTTTCTTTCAAATCTTGACTTAGTGTAAAGATGATAGGTCTAGCATAAAATAGTTCCTGGTAATTTTGATACACAAACACCAAATAAAATACGGATCCACGAAATATGGACGATACGAAATACTGAGCGAGACGCAAAAGCGGATGAGCCAATAAAATACACGTGCATTTACTGATACACGGACCTCAGATGGCGAACAAACGTATACTTTATGTTGGTAAGATTTTGCACAAAAATAGATCTATGTTACATTGTTTCACTTGTCATTAAATTCCGAAGAATATCTGCCCAGAGTATGTTTTTACATATTCGTTTTCATCCCAGTCACAATATTTTGCCTGGGGAAAGGAACAATTTGAGCGATAATAAAAGATTCATTTATTTACCTTGTAGATCTGCATGTTATTTTGATAATTTTTATGCTCTAATTCTGCTGTTGTTGGGACAAATGTATCTATAAGTATTTGCCTCAACATTCTTGCATTGATTTGGGGGGACGTGATACCTAATGTGACACCAGTTTAGAAGACTTCACGGACTATGCTTTCTTTAATCAGTTGAATAATTTTATTGTAATCACTTAAGAATGATTTTGATACTCAGCTGCATGACCCCCAAACAGTAGTTGCCCTCGTTGTACTGTAACCCTATTTTCAGGGTTCCCACTCGCACTGGAAAAACTGGAAAACCTGGAAAAATGAGAGAAGTTTTTCCAGTCAGGGAAAAGTCAGGGAAAATTACATCAGAAAATATTTAAAAATATTTGACAAATTAACTACAAAAACAGTTGATTCTAAAGAATTTTTTTTAAAACATTGGACTCCATATTGAGCAAAAAATGTGAGTCATCACTGAATAATAGGGACAAAAATATTTTTACACAATTCGATTATCTAAAAGTAGTTTTTGCTTCATCTAAAGGAATATTTATTTTTATAAGTCAGGGAAAAACGTAAAAAATACTGGAAAAGTCGGGGAATTTCAAAAGAGGAAAAAAGTAGGAACCCTGCAATGAACACGTATTCTTAGACTGATCGATGGAAGTGAGTTAAAGAATGAATGCGAGTTAATTCATCGGATTGTATCTTTATCTCTAGTGTAAGCATTGATGAGAACATCTACACATCCGGCGCAGCAGTAACCGTTCCTGGCTTGACGTTTGGCTGCTCAGATGCCGATGCAATAGACACACTGACTTATTCCTTAACATCTGGAAGCACCACCATGTGGGACGTTACTTCCGTGGCTGGTTCTTTGCAGTGAGTAATTCACGAAGAGCTCTACCACCTGGAGACATCTTTTTTGTATCTTCAGTTGGCACCACAAGCCACAACTTATTATTATTACAGCAATTATATTTTTTTGCAGAATAAAATCCGTAGTTGATTTTGATGCGGGAACCAGAGAATACCCGCTGACTGTTCAGGTCAGTGACGGCACCAATTCCATAGATATCACTGGAACGGTCATACTAAATGGAATCAATGAACATGCAACAACTTTTGGTGGAACAAGTGAGATTGAGATCTGATACTTCTTTTCTGGCCTTTGCACAAAATCTGATATGTTGAAGTTGAGGACTTTCGGTCCTGACTAGGGATTGAGTGCTGCTAAATTCTTTGAATCTTTATCGTTTAAGGTTACACGCAATCGGTAGATGAAGACACTGCAATAAGTACTGTGTTGTTGACTGCTGCTGCAACAGACGGTGATTCTTCAGACACAGCAGACGGACAGATCAAATACTCGTTGCCTTCCAACCCGTCTGAATTTGAAATCAAGTATGCTGCTCAAAGTGGAACTCATTCTTCATTGTTACTTAAATATTTAAATGTTGTATTTGCCGAGTGGACAAATAGGTTCGCTGTGAGCTATTTTTGTCCAGAAATACTTTTCTATTATATGAACTGTGAAGTTTGTACTAGCCTTGTCGGCTAAATGAAATTTGGTTACATAGGCAAGCCCCTCTTTTGAAAATGACTGAAATTTGGTTACATAGGCAAGCCCCTCTTTTGAAAATGACTGAAAATTGGTTTTAAATATTATTTTTCATCTGTTGTCACCCTATTGTTAACGGGAAGTAAAGCTCTCTACCATTTGTTTAGTGAAGGCACGGGAGAGCTATTGCTAGTACAATCTCTGGATAGAGAAACTACAAACAGCTACACATTTAACGTCCAGGCGACGGACGGAACCAATACTGATACTGCTGCCATTACAATCAACGTTGGAGACGTAAACGACAACGACCCCATATTTAATCCAACGAAATACAGGTCAGTGTCCAGAATATCTAAATTAGGGTATTTCAGTCGAATTAATCATTAAATCATAATATCCATTGCTTTGCAGCAGTTTAAATAAAGTTATTGTGTACATCTTCCTTTTTAAAACTAAAGTGGATCAGTTACTGAGAACACTGCAACGGGAAACACCATACTTCAAGTAACAGCTACGGATGCTGACGATCCTTCCACCACTAGCAATGGAGCCATCACTTACTCAATTGCCAGTAAGTTCGTATGCTTAGAGAATTTTCTTTTTCTGCATCCAGATATACTTTGGAGCCCTAACAATTTCACAGAACAACAGATCTGAAACAGGTAGTTTTCAGAATCTGCATAAGTCAAGTGACAGGATTACATCCAGCCCAGCAAAAAATCTGCAAACGCAACAACGACGGAATGAATTCACACGCATAACTTATCAACTCAATACCGATAGTTCTTTTCTGGTCTTTGCAGAATTCAAATTGCTGATTTAGTTAACACTTGCCCCTATTCTGTAATCATTCTCTTTTTTCAGGTGGTAACACAGGCACAGCATTTTCTATTGATACAAATGGCTACATCATAACAACGGTCAACGCAATAGACTACGAAACAGTTCAGTCATTCAGCTTGATTGTGCAGGCCACAGATGGACCTGGATTAACTGGTAACTATGAAGTTGACATATATTTTAAGAGTTAAATCTGTCTTACATGATTTAACAAGAAGTTCATTTTCTTTTGGTATTTAGGCACTGCTTTAGTAGTGATAGAAGTGGATCCAGTGAATGAAGCTACCCCCGTTTTCGCTGCCACTTACAGTTCTCCAAACCCTGATGTTGATGAAGATGCAGCAGTTGGTACAGAAGTCGTGGATGTAAGTGATTTTGATTCTGATTACTCATCAGAAATATACTATGACTACATTATTTCTCTTAACCTAAACAACAGCAAGTTATAGCTGCGGTGAATAAATAGCAAATAACAACTTTTTTGAATCTCTTTGGAAAGTTTAAATTTATCCTTTCTTGCATAGATTGATGCCACAGATGCTGATTTGAGTTCTGAAGGAGATGGAGAGATTTATTTCTTTATGAATACTCATGCGGACTTTTACATTGACTCAGAAAATGGAAAAATATATGTAAAATCGGCTTTGAACTATGAATCGTCCTCAACTTACACATTAATTGTTCAGGCCAGAGACAAGTCGAGTGAGTTTTTGAATTCTTTCTTTAGTAACAATACCTAAATCATGAGCACAGGTAAAATAGGGAATGAAAACGAATTTATTTTGTTGTCATTCGTACAGAACATAACTGACCAATGGCAAAAGAACCTTTCTACCTGGACATTGTGAGAATTTCCCTTGATTATTCCTGAAATATTTTGTGTTGTTTTCAGCCACAACTGCCAACACTGCCACATTGACATTTACTGTTGACGTCAACGACAAAAACGACGAGACTCCGTCGTGCTCCCCTCGCACGTACGACGCTATCTTCGCCGAGGATGTCACGACGCCAGCGACCGTCGCTTCGTTGTCTTGCAGCGACACTGAAGCGGCGCCCAATGGTGGAACGTTAGATTATTCCATCGTCACCGTTAACGGAGCCGCACCGGGCGCCCAGTTCACCGTCGATGCTTCGGGTAATTCGGAAGGGTTTCACAAGTGGTTGAATGAAATTTTGTGACTTTATAATACTTAATTTGTTACAAGCAGCAGCTTTTCGTTTGCAGTCACTTTCTGAAAAATATCTTTGAAATGTGAACCGTGCTAGCCAAACTGTCAAATTGTGGAAAAACTTAATCGTAACCAACACTGGAAAAATCAGTCATCGAGCTTAATATTTCTTACTCGACAGGAGTCGTTCGGGTTACGTCAGCATTTGACTATGAAACGACACAAACGTACGATATTTTGACCGAAGTTGCCGATCAGGGAACAGATCCCGCGGCAATGTCAACTACGGTTCTTGTCACTGTCGTTGTCACGGATATCAACGAGGCTACTCCTGTGTAAGTATCTACAAGACAACCTCCCATTGACATTACGAGGCAATACCGACCACGACTCCCCATTCCCATTCCTCCTGTTGGGTTTAAGGGGAGGCGGGGGTTGGTTCCATACATGACCTTGGCTGAGGGGTGCTTTGGGTCCTCATACCTGCCTGACCTTGGCTGTGGTGAGGGTGGGGTGTAGGGCTGTGACATGGGACAGGGGTATGGCGTCCTATACCTCCTACCTGCCTGTTCCACTGCATCATGGGATAGGGACCAACCTTTTCCCTCCTAGGAACAGAATTACATACACGACTGGAAACAACAACCACATCCATATCCAGAAACTGATGATGTGTCTACATTTTAAGCCTTCAAGCAGTAATTTTCCTCAAGAAGCGAGAGCGTTGTGAAATTTCTCTTGTTCTCTAAATGTAAGGCATTTCTGGATACTTGGCACCAAAGGCAAAGTTAGTAATGTCACAAACATAATATCTACTGTTTATCTTTCGGGAGGGGATTGGGTGTTTAGACAATTTTGCGTCTGGCTTTCCCCATCCAGGAAAGCCTCGATTCGGCACCGATAATTGCTTTACAAATTAATAATAGAAATAATTTTTTATGACAACATATATACGATGTATACTGTATTTAGATTTACGTCAGCGGCGACAGCAAATGTGGCGGAGAACGCAAACGTTGGTGACACGGTTTATACAGCGGTTGCAACAGACGCCGATACCGCTGAGACCGTCACCTACACCTTGTCCGCCAGCAGCGCCGTTTTCCAACTCGACGGGAGCTCAGGTAAACAGAAAATAAAATTCAGTTGTCAACAGAATAATAAACCAGCAACCAGTTTTATTCTGAACTTCGCTCTCGCAATGAAATATATAAATAGTTTAATGCCTTGATGGTCAAGTGATTTAGATATTTATTTCTCTTCTAATCAGGTGCATTGAAGTTAAAAACTACGTTAGATAGGGAAACAACAGCCTCGTATAGTATAAGTATCATTGCCACAGATGACGGAACTGATCCCTCAGCCAACCAGGCAACCTTAAATTTAGGTAAATTTATCCATTAGAGATGGACGCACGAGTTGATGTAAAATTTGAATGTTTTACTCATTACGCACCCTCTTCCCAAATCTACAGTGACAAATGCAACGTTTTATTTTTACCACAGTGTATGTCTGTTTTGTTGCAAATCCAGTTTTTAAAAAACAATCTTATTGACTGTTTAAACTTGACAGAAGATTCCACGCTTTGAAGTCGATTCAACAATGTCCAGATACAAACGTATTCCTTGCAAAAGGTTTATTGAGTTGCAGTATGAAACCTTTCTTTCATTTATGCTGGTATTTTATGTAACTGTAACCCGTCATTTAAGCTATCACCGTTACTGATGTCAATGATGTGGATCCTTCCTACGGCCAGGACTCGTACTTTGCACTCGTGGACGAAGATGCGAGTGTGAACGACCCTGTTGTCACTGCAACCTGCACTGATGATAGTGCTTCTATATCATACAGGTATGAGGACACAACTATTGTTTCCCCTGTGTCAATTGAAACAAGTATAGAAGTTGGCGTGACTCATTAAGGACATGTGGCGCCAATATCTCATTGTACTCCAGATAATAGTCTGACATCTATTAACGTTCAGTAGTCCTCAAGCTCTGTTTACACTTTCCGATACCATCACCGTTACTGTGCCCATCACCATCAAGATTTATCATTGTGTGGATGGTGACGGCATTGGAAGGTGTAAACAGACCTTCACAGTCATGTCTTTGAGTGCTACATCTGCTTCTGAAAACTTATCTAAAATTTGATCATATAAAAAAAGACTTGTAAAAAAATAGAGACCGGGCCACAGTTAGGTGATGTATACTATTATTTGAAATTTGACATAATATGGTAGCATCGCGAGTGGCAATACTGCTGGTAAATTCGCTGTCAACACTGGAACTGGAGCCATAACAGTGGATGCCGCATTGGATTATGAAACAACAACATCATATGAATTAGTACTAAACTGTGCAGGTATTTTAATTATTTGGAGTCTACAAAGTTTCCAGCTTTTGTAAAAACGGTCTGGGACATCTAATTTCAGCAGAAACAATATTTTTCCATTAATTCAAAGATTTAAAAGACCAAATAGTTCAGTTGTAGTAATTGGAATCTGCAGCTTTCGTTAAGACCTCTGTTTGTTGATTTGCACTTTACAGACGGAGGTGGAATGACGGGGACGTCGACTCTGTACGTAACAATCAACAACGTGAACGAGCACTCGCCCGTCTTCACCAGTGGCGCCGTCTACGCGTTTAGTTTCGATGAAGACACTGCGCCGGGCACCGCGATCAACACAATGAGCGCTCCTGACGCGGACAGCGGAGGAACAGACGGCACTGTGGACTATATTATTGACTCGGGTAAACCAGTCGAGTTCATCCACTCTCCAACGATGA
Source organism: Haplosyllis leylae (assembly GCA_038406175.1). Classification (NCBI taxonomy): domain Eukaryota; kingdom Metazoa; phylum Annelida; class Polychaeta; order Phyllodocida; family Syllidae; genus Haplosyllis; species Haplosyllis leylae. The sequence continues at coordinate 10,842 of JBCAUG010212177.1, read as the reverse complement.
GATTGTACAGTTTTTGCACAGATTTTAAAATTTACTGTAGTTTTTGAAGATTTTTAGGTTTCAGACAAATTAGGAGTGATTTAGTTCCTGCAAAGGTACTCGAACTAAATTAAGCAATGAGTCACCAGTGAAGTTTTTAGCTCCGTTTATTGTTCATAGTCAGTTGTATTATGTTCCAGGTGACACTACTTACTTCTCCATTGATAAAATAACTGGTGAAATAACATTGATAAGAGAGGTTGATCGAGAGACATCAGCGACATTGTCCATCGACATCAAGGCGATAGATGGCGGCACTCCCTCCAGGTCTGCTGACGCTACAGTCACATTCACAGTGGGAGATGTTAACGATGCCACTCCTGTGTTTGATCGAGATGTTTACACAGCAAATGTGGATGAAGGTACGTCCCTTTATTCATTCTACTCTTGGATAAAATAGAGTGAAGCATTTGATAATTCAACCACCTTTATCTTACAGACTCCTACATTCTGTTTTTCCTCCATGTGTCTTTCCAGATGCAGCTGCTGGAATTCTCGTAGCAACAGTGGCTGCCACAGATGGGGACATCACTTCACCTAATAATGACATTAACTATGTTATAACTTCCGGAGCAGGAACTGACTTCCAACTGAACTCGGTGACCAATGGTAAATTCTTTTCGGTTGTATTTCAAGGCGTTATGTGTACACAACTGCTAAAAAGTATTTAAGTATGCCAATTAGATGTTTTTCGTTTTTCAACAGGGCAAGTATTTCTGGCAGCAACAGCATCTTTGGATTTTGAAACGACGACGTCCTATCAATTAGTGATAGAGGCTCGAGACCAGGGTACAAACCCCGCAGCTCTGACTGGGACTACAACGCTTAGTGTGCTTGTGAACGGTACATTAAAATATCTCTAAATTTAAAATATCTCTAAATGTTCACAAACTGTAAAAGGCCCATAGTCCGCCTCCAAATGCCTCATGGGTTGTGAAGGCATTGACGCATAATTCCTCTGAATACAAAAATCAAAAGCAAAATCATAAAACGTTGATGTCCAAAGAAAACTACAGCAGAATACAATCAATTACCCTTATCAAGTTTTCGATATGTTTCAGCTATTAATGAACACTCCCCATTTTTTGCTGGAAATCCATACTCATTCAATGTCGCTGAGGATGCGGCCATTGAAACGACTGTCGGATCATTGACAGCGACTGACAATGACGACGGAACGGATGGTCAGTATAACAAAACGCTTAATGTAAGAATTGTGTCAAAAAAGAAATCCTCCACGCATTTTGCATTGTCAAGAGGTTTTCCATTTCGCCGAATTTACTGTGTGGAACTGAACATGATTCTCACCCGGTTCACCATTTTCAGGAGATTTTACGTTCAGCTTTTTCTCGGGAAACGCAGACGGAAAGTTTCAGGCTGTGGCTGACAACACGGATCCAACTGTAGTTCACATCCTGGTACTGAACTCTCTGGATAGAGAAGCAACTGCCTCCTACTTTATGGTTCTTCATGCGACCGACACCGGTGGAAATCAAGGTACATTGAGCAATTTCTGTCTTATATGGTAGTTGAGTAAAATTTCGTTCTTGTTTTCTTCAAAGTTGTATTCCAAGTGCGTTCTAGTTTGCAGAATTAAAACACTACCTGAACGAATTTCGCAGTATAAGTGTTTCTATACTAGGTGCAGCTACCATAACGATCACAGTGACTGATGTCAATGACAACACTCCGAGCTGTAACGATCAACTGTACATTGCAACACCTTTAGCCGAGAACACAGTGGCAACCACCGCCGTTTCCTTGACGCCAACTGTTTCCTGCACAGACAGCGATAACGGTAAACACAAACTATTTGTACCATTAATATGTCGTTTAATTCAAAAGGAGCAACAAAGGTACGCAATAGTCCGAGAACGACAAAAGTGTGATTATATTTGTTTCTTTTTTACCTTTTCAGGAGTGAACGCCGATCTTATCTACAGTTTCAACCCCGCATCCACTGCCTTTTCCATTGATTCTTCAAACGGTGCCATCACAGTGCAGACAGCAGGTGATCTGGACGTGGAGACAACTGAAGTGTTCTATTTATCAGTCGAGGTTCGAGATGACGCAGCGACATCAGCAGACAGGCTGACGTACACTTACACTGTAGTTATAGAATTAACCGACGTCAATGAGGTAAAAACTGACTGTGAAATACTTTATTAATCAACCAGGTTTACATACATAATCAAAGATGTTCTCTGTTGGATCGACCTTGATAACAATCTACTGTTCATTGATAACAGTTCACAAGTTGGGAATCATTTGAGCCAATATTAAGAACTGCCACAGACTTTAAATTTTAAATTTCACAACCTTTTTTAAGGTTTTACATATCCTGCACAATAGCTCCACCCATGTCTTTTTTCTCTGACATAAACTTTCAGGTGGCACCCAGTTTTGCCACGAATCCCTACGCAACGTCGTTCAACGAGAATGAAAGCCCAGGGTATGCCGTCCAGACTATTGTTGCAACTGATTCTGACGTGGGATCCAACGGGGCCATCACGTATTCCATATCTGCCGGAAATACCGGATCTGTCTTCTCCATAGGTTCGGTTTCGGGCACGGTGAGTTAATTTATTAAACAATTATTTAAATCTATTGAGATAACAAGGTTTAGATAATAAGATATCCAGTAGTCAGGAGAGGAAATAGTAAACATGAAATAAAAGCAAAAATGGAATAGAAAAATCATTTTTAGCTGGAAACGATGGCAACATTGTCTACGTTATGTATGGATGAGCCCAGTTGCTATTCCATTGATTTGGTTCACAATAAATAGAAGATTACTTTTCTTTAAGCACAGCTGTTTCTTGACGACTTTGCCCGTGTCGTAGATCAAGATTGTCATTAGCCAATGTATATCTTAAAGACATAGTGAAGTGATATGAAATGAGATTTCGCGAGAGTTTGTGAATAACATTTTAAGTTATTAAAGTCAAATCTGGCTTGTATTCATGTTTTGTTTTAAGCATCATGCGATAGTGGTATGGAAGGAACTATAACTTCTGGACGTAAGGCTGCTTTTGGATCTATGATTTGTAAAGGCTAATAGTATGGGATTAATTATTGAGTTTATTGGAATGATGAGAATAGTTGTAACTGTCATTAAATTTTTGGGATAGTTCTTCAGGTAAAAGGACAGCAAATAAATGATCGCAGAGGGTATCCAACACAAAATATTGGATCCCGTCAAAAGAAGAATTTGAAAGACAACATCCTTCGTTTTAAATACGTTCGTAGCTGGCAATACCTCCGACGCCCTTCCATTATTAATAATGAGAAACAAATACAAAACAAAAATGCTTATGGTCACAGTTATTTGCGCACCAGCCAACAGTAGAACCAAGATATTGCTCAATGTGTCTCCTGTGGTATCGTAGAAGACATTGCAGAGAGAATTAGGCAAAGCAGAATTCTTCTGAATCCTCATGAAGAGCATAATTAAACCAATTGATAGCATAGATATGGACATGTACATTAATATCAAGGTTTTAAAAACATACTTAGTGTTTCTGAATCTGGTGTCAAATGGATTTAGTACTACCATTAGCCTAGAGAAGGTCATGAAAAGCATAACAGACAATGAACTTATTTGAAAGAAGATGAAAATACCAGCTGCTGGGTAGCACAGCATATGAGTTCTCCAGAGCAAATCCTTGACAGCAAATGAACCTTTGTACACTAGGTCTGCAGCACTTATAACAGACATGTACAGGCCACATGTTAAATCAGATACATTTACAAAGATGGAAATTCCCTGAAAACAATTAAAACGTACATTTCGTTTGTTTTTAAAATAGAACAAACACAGTAAATTAGTGGTATTGGTCGCTAAAATTAAAACAAATACAACCCACATACTTATTCTTAACATTTGATTAGAAATAAGGTCGTCGCAAGATGCGGGCCATTCCATTATGGCGTGGCATTTTGTAGCCGAAGAAGGCTTTACACAACACAATCTGTAATTGTCTGTTATAATTTCTTGAATTTTAGGGGAATGCCGTAAAGCGTGGACATCAATATCATACAGATAGTTACCAACAATTTTTAGGGATTTCAAACTTTTCAGTCCAACCAACAGAAATGAACTCACGCGCCTTAGTTTGTTAAAAGAAAGATCTAATTGTTGGAGGTTTCTCAGTCTGGCAAACGAAAAATCAGATATCGAATCAATTTGATTGAGACTCATGTTCAGTGCGACCAATTTCCTCAGAGCCTTAAGTTGCTCCTTTACAATTGATTTCAAAGTGTTGTAACTCACATCAAGTAATTTGGTGGGAAGGTCTAAGGTTGTAGAATGAAATTCTAGAATATCTGACAGGTCTATTAAAAAGTTCCCAGTATAAATGTAAAATAATGCATTACTGGGAAACTTTAAAATCATCAAAGTGGCAGCTTCAGGGGAGTTTGTGAAACATACAAATATCATGTGGCGAAACAGTTGGGACTCTATTAATATTAAATCGCTAATTTTCATATGATTACATACCACTGCAAGACCAAGACATTTACAACCAACTGGACACATGGCCTGTTTCAAAGAACAAAGTGTTTCATCATCTGAGAAAGGGCAGTCTGTATTTCCGTCGCAGACATCATTCAAATGGACACATTGTGATGAATGAACACAACGTAGGAAACCAACACAAACCTCAACCCCACATCTCAGTTCGTCTTCTCCACTCGGACAGTCCACTTTTCCATCGCAAACATAACCAAATGGTATGCAATAACTCCTGGAACATTTGAATTTGTTTATACTTGAACAACTAATGTGAACACAACTTGCTAAGTGAGCACCATTTCTGCAGTACTTGAGGTGTCCATTGTCATCAAGCTCGTACACACACTCATTACTTTTATGATGACATTTGGAATGTCCTAAGAAGCAAGGGTTTTCAAACTTGCTGATACATTTGTTCTTTCTGTATTTGTTTGTTGATAGCAAATCCAGAAGTTCCTGTTCATCTTTGTTGTCAGGAAAGTCAGGTATTAAATCATCTACGAGATTAGTTTGATTATTTTTATTTTTCTGAAAACCTTTAAAACTAGATATTTGATAAGTATATTTCTCTTCAACATACTTCGTGCATCCACCTGTTGGTAATTGGTGGAATAGAGGTGGACAAGTGCACATGGGTGACAAGCAAACTTTGCTGCAAAAGTTAAAGTCAGTGACTTTAAGATTGCCTTTGTGGCAATAAAATATTTGTTCATCTTCTCCACTTGGGCAGTTCTTGGATCCATCACAAAGCAGTGATGAAGATATGTAATTTCCATCTATGCAGAGATATATGTGAATCCCTTTGTGATGTTTTGTGGATTGCTTTTGTTTTGTGTTAAAAATCTGTGTTATGTTTTTGTTTTTGTTCTTCACACAGACAACATCGTCAATCATGCGTACTTTACATGGAACAGAAATCCATTCTGGATCTTCCAGATTCTCCAGTATCATAATGGAGCATGTGAAATTGTAGATGTGCATTGGTTGCAGCAGTTTTGAGGCATGACCCTTACATTTATCAATGTGCTCTGAATATACCTTACTTGAAAAAGACTCGTTTATCTTGCAAAATATTGAATTAATTCCGTCTTGATATTTCTGCATAGAATAAAGCCGATGAGTAAATGTTGCACCTTCCCGTCTAATTCTGTTATTTTGCCATAGTTGATATGATAGTGGACGTCCATCCGTCCAAGTCCGAACCTAGGTGGCATAGAGGTGATATGTTATAAAAAGAAAGAAATTTGCTAAATAAAATGGACCAGAGACCTAAAATGAGTTGTGTTGCCGCCTTCATTTTAGCACAGCGGTTGTGTCTATATAGCTGTGCAATGGGAATGTTCCCAGATTTGGCGAGATTTAGCAATCACAGGTTATTTCAATATTGTGTATTTTTAACATCTGGTGTCATTCCCTTTGTTTCTAATCTTGTGGGAAAAGTCACCTGACTTTTGTTCTCACAGGGGAGAAATGACAATGAGCAAACAAGATCCATAATTCGTGTTTGACAGACTGAGAAACATCAGTAGCTATGTCAAAAAACCTATGGCTTTCTTGTTGAGTTAATGAATTATTACCACCTGCGTACGAAGTATGAGGGAAGGTAATTAAAGTTTTCAGTTTGTTCACCAATGAGGAAGAGGAGAAGGGAGGGGGTACCCCTGTACAGGACCTAGGGGTACCCCTCTCTCCCTCCTTTTCCTCCCCTCCTCCTGGCTGTGAGCCTGACTGGGGTACCGTTCCTCCTTCCTTTCCTCCTTCCCTCCCTGGCTGCAAGCCTGACTGGGGAGCCTCCCTCCCTGGTTTCAGGCCTGACTGGGTTACCTTCAGTCCCCTTCTGCTCCCCTTTTCCTCCCCTCCCCTCCACCCCCTTCCCAGATACAGGAGGACCGCGGGTGGTACGCCTTTTACGGTCACGCAGGACTTTCTTGTATGAAAAGGAAATTGTGTTTCATTACTAGCCTTCATGTTCAAGCCTATAAATATAACCCTCACTGGTCCTGTCCATACTGCTCGTTCAAGAATTCTTATTAAATTAAGAACATCAGTTCTGCCACTAAAACTTGGCAAGTGTGCTCCGTGGTTATTGCAAAACTTTTCAGCCTCATACCAAGAGTACATTCTTCCTGAAGATTCACTTGAGGGGTAAATACTGTATTGTTTTGAATCTAGGATTACCGTGTTGGGGACAGCGACTAAAATCTTGCTGTCAACCCATCTGATCATGAAGTAACATTTCGGACAGGAAGCTACAACATTAGGTGACAATTCATCGAAGTCAAACTTTGCAGTTCGAATGTAGCCTCCCAGACTGATATTCATAGACTGTTCAGCTCGGAATGTGGATCCAGTCACAGGCATCCGCCATTCTAAAGTGTGATTAACAGAACATTTATTGAGATGCGCTTCGTAAAACGTTTCCTCGTTTAAAAATGAATCACATCCCAACCATTTCCTTATGCAGTATTTAGTTTCGAAAATAATTGTTGTGATGTGCCCAGAAGTAACGTTTTCAGGAAGATTTAGTATTTTTATGTGCAAACGTAATGATAATATTTCTCTTAAGTATTTGTCATCTATGTAGATATCGGTAAATCGGGAATGTCGACAAATAATACTATTTTTCAAGGGGAAGGCATTACCAAGATATTCTGAGGCAATTTGTTGCCATTCTGAAAGTGACTGCAAGTAAACGCTAGTTATTTTTAGTTGTGTACTGTTTTGGTAAGAAATTTTGATAACCATTACAGATCCACTGCCTAAAGTTGCCACATAGTATGTACGAAATCTACCGGATAGTGTAGATGGATTAGAAAGAATATGCAAATCAACATCAGCAATTCTGTTTCGCATGAGATAAATCATGTGTATTGCTTGTGTCAACGGCTCACTCGTATCTAATGTGTTATTGGCATCAATGGAGCTTCGTTCATGGTAGTTTTTTGACATTATCAAACCTTTTCCCTCGATGTCCAGACCATCCCATTCCGCGATATGACCGTCGATTTGAGTTAAAATGACATTCTGTTCTGCATCAATCTCAGGATCATAATACAAAGTGAAAGAACAAGTAATGGACATAAAATAAGAGAAGTATTTTGACTTGATTATTTCATTGGTACTGTGGTGCCACCATAGTTGATAGATGAAATATTAAACAACTTCCCGGACTTTGTTTTAATACCAGTCCTTTCCTGTGGATTGTTCTTGTTCCAGAGATAGTCCTTCTGGAATAAACAGTCTCAACGATGTCTTCCATCCAGAGTTCAAGTTTGTCGGACGACGATAAAATTTTCAAATAGGACAAGCAGAACCAGTCGTATTTCAGCTTAGATGTTTGACAGTAGAGAAATAATTCGCAAGTATTAATGGTAATTCCAGTACACGAGGTGGTGGTAATATTTAAAGAACAGTTAACGGCGGCATAACCGTCCGCCGCATGAAGGACAACGGTCATACTTTCGTTATAAGACGCAAATTGCTTTTTAAAATCTTCATCATTGCAAAACAGCAAGTACTCCTGGTCGAGCTGATAAAAAGAAAGCCCAGCAAACGTGCAGCTTCCAGTCATCGGACCCTTGAACATGAGATTTAATGAAGTTATGTGAATACTGTAACCGTGTGGGGTTTGGATTTGCGTTACACAATAGTTTCCCTGACGTGTTTTGCACCTGTCTTTGGGCATTTGAAAGATCTTTTGCTTATTTAAAGACAAAGAAAGTATGAATGGTTTATTGAGTGGTGGCTTACTTTTGTACGCAAAGAATCGCTCCAATGTCTCATCAAACTTGACAGAATAATCGTAATTGAACAAGGTATGAACAATTACGCTGTGAAATGTTGACAAATAAATTTCGTTCGAGGCACCAACTCTGACGAAGAACTGTTGGTCTACGATTGGCCCGTCGAATATTTTCAAACGCGACGATAAAGCTGGTAATTTTGAGGCAAGTGTAAGCAGCTTGGATACCGATACATAGTAAACATTAACCCACGTTTTGTTTAGGAAAATGTACGAAGTTTGAAGTGTCATAGTGTTGATGTAATGCCTCTGAAATGCAGTGTGCGCAGTTTTGATTAGATTCTTGTCACATATTTGGTACAGTAAGGTAAACACCGAATGTGTGCGCACTCCTGAATTCGCGTAACTTACGTTGTAACTTGACTCCGTTAGATAAATACTTATAACTGGAAGTTTTCCACAATACAAGTTCTTTTTCTCGTGAATGTAACTAAAGAAGCGGTGATATCTGAAAGCGACATGTTCAGTTAAGCAATCTGGAATTGAATAGGCCAAATCAACCTTGGCTAAAGTGAAATTCCATTGAAACAGCTGATTCAAAGAGTTTAATTCTAACATCCAAGTGAGCTCCCAACGTTCATAAAGAAATGATGCTTTGACGGAGAAAAGACCATACATCATATCATAAGAACTGTTGATGTATCCTACAACTTGGTTCAAATCTCTGATTCCAGTTTTGTCGTTGTCAGTGGTATATTCAGGCGATCCGTCAAATATTATGAATTTATTTTCACGATTGTTATTTTCTGGAAATCTCTCAGAGATACAGTTTCCTTCGACAAGATCATTGGCTTTCATGCGAGAGATCTCACGACACAAACAGTTATCCACATGTTGATTATGTGCTGTCAAATAAGAAGGGAAGGCCTCTATCTTACTTAAACAATTTCTGTGCAATTTTCTGACATATGTAGTCCATAGCCTCTTTCTTTCCTTATCCAACATTATTATAAAATCTTTTAACTGAAGAATACGACATTTAGTAATTGCAAATGTTAAGAAAAACAAAATATACCGATAAAGGTGTACCATTGTCTAACTTACTGCACAGGTAGCAATTGGGAAGAAAATGGTAAAATACAAGATACAACAATTCCGAAAATAATATTTAGATTTTTGTGAAAGCAGTTTATTCCTCAATATGCTAATCATTTTTACTTTAATGACTCCGATATCTTTTTAAAAATTTTCCATTGCGCAACATTACAGACCTGTTTTATAATATGCTTTACTTTATTGTTTTTCTCGCATTCATCACAAAAGACATGCTGTCATTTGTTTTCTGTAGTGAATAAGAAGTTTCTCCATTGCAAACACTTTGAATGCTTTTGTTTTCTTCATTGTAATTTTAGACCAAAGACATTACATAATATTTCTGAAGTGTTTGTATATTTGTAATTTGTATTTATGGATTTCCATCATAAAATTACCACTGAATCAAAAATTATTTCTTTGCCATCGAAGAAAGCTCCAAAAGAAAGGCTTTAGAGAACAAAAGTAATTTATATTCTGTAATCAGTCCTTTATGTATATGATATTTGAAGACTGTAGAAGCCCAAACAAAATTTTAATAATACCTAAACATAAGATAGAGTTACAGGCAGTTGTGCCAAATTTGTTTTCTTTCTTCAGATAAATTACCTATGGTCTATGGTCAATATTGCCCGAACTCAGTGCTGTCCCATATTATGTCAGGTCAAGTTAACTTTTCTGTTTTCTTATATTTTGACAAATAGATAATTGAAGATTTTTTCATTGTTTTCAGGTTTATCTTTCTGACCCAGTAGACCGAGAAACCCTGAACACGTATGCTTTGACAATAGACGCGACGGATGGAGGTGGTATGGTGAGTGGATAAAAACCGAGATGCAAACACGAATTTTTTAAGTGGAAACCAATGTAATGAGAGGATGGAAGCAACGTTCTATACATTTTGATGTCTTTTGTTGATAAGGTTTTTATTTAATTCAAACTTTAACATTCATGAAATTTCTTGTGTTATTATGTGTTTGCAGGTGGGACAAACAACAATAAATATTGCCATCACTGATGACAACGACAACACTCCTATTTGTGCACCCAGTCAGTACGCTGTTGATGTGAACGAGGATCAAGTGGTCAGTTTCAGGTTGGCCACAATTGCATGCACGGACGCTGATGATGGAGCGAATGCCGCCATTACATACAGGTATTGTGGTTAATGATCAGCCGGTAGACACGTTCATGAGGCCTGTTTTTCCCACCCTCCAGGGTCGGCATCACGAATATTAATGTCTCTGTACTGTCTCTGTTTGCCTAATATTGTTAACGAGAACAAACTCGAACATAAATGTTTGTTGCTGAGAGCTTTCTTGGACAGAAGTAAACTTAAATTTTTGTTGCTGAGAGCTTTCTAGGCAACAAGCAATTTGTTGCCGAGAGTGATCTCGGTAACAAAATTTTGTTGTCTAGTGCTTTCTAGGTAACAATGTACATTTACTTCTTA
>JBCAUG010212066.1:0-19161 GCA_038406175.1 Haplosyllis leylae | reverse complement strand
ACTCAGGCTGAGTACCCCCCCTCCCCCAGACTTGCTATGCCACAGTCGGTATGCCTCTTGCGTTCACGCAGGAGGACTTTCTTGTCTTTAACATATTTGGAAAGAAAACATGACTGCACTTTTTATTGTCCCCAATAGCAGGTTTATCTATGAGAGGGACCATACCTTGATTGACCTAGGTAGGTCTGAATTTGTAACAAAACTTAGAAAGAGGGAGGGTACTTATTTCCAACTTTTGTTCCTGAGGTCAAAAATGAAAAATTCGAAAGTCCCATATGTCCAGGGTAGCAAAAATATGGGATAAGAAAGGGATTGCCATTGTGCGGGGACCATCTTAAGCCCCAGTTGAAGGGGGCCTCTTTCACTGACTCTTCTCACATACAAAGTTGGCAATGAAGATATCTTTTTTATGAAATGAAATAAATTGTAAAGACTCTCAATATAGTTCAAATCTAGTAAATCCATAAAGAAACCAATTCGAATTATTTGAATCTGATATTGTACAGTATTTTCTTTTGAAATTTAAATTTAAAATTGTTAAGTCTACGTTGAATTAAAATTAGCTTTTTAAAATTTATTTTCTTTAGAAGCTTTTAGTTGGTAACATTGATATCTTTGTGCAACTACTAATGAAAATTTTGGTAACATTGATATATTTGTGTAGCTTCTAATGAAAAATTGTGCTGCAAAGTACTTCGGTATTTCGGAAACAATGAGGAGTCACTTGTAGTGAATAGAAAGGACTGTGTAATTAAATCCCAGACTGCTTTTGAATAGAATTAGTTATGAACGTTTGTTATGATTATTAACGTTATTTCCCATTATGGAAAAATAAAATGTTGCAGTGCCTTCAGAGATTCCGAGCTCAAAAATCTTCAATGATTCTCCTTTCCTCTTTCACAATCTGAATTATTATCTGAAATGCTCTCATTCATTTGATAACAACTCCATCATTTAAAACAGGAAGATTATCAGGAAACAGATACAAACTAAGCCAGTTAAAAAACTGGCGACTACACTTTTTCACTGACTGTTCAGTAACTAATTTCCTTGCCAGATTGAGAATATCAAACAAATGGTGCAGCTATTAGCAGAAGATCTTCAGGGGAAAATGTCAAATACTGGAACAGAATAATCCATCACTCCCCGAATAAGGCGAGAAATGCAATACAGATGGATATTTTACAAGTTATATAACTCGCTTTTAACTCTAACAATTATGTATAATTAACATTTCTAAATGGCTTAGCCGTAACCGGGGACCGCCAAGGAAGCCATATGGTCTGCCTGTTTCTGTTGTCCTTGAACTGGTGACAGGCGTCCATTTGAGGTTTTCAGAAATTCAATTTGATTTCGATTATCTAAATAGATTTGACCATACAGTTGGTAGTATTTTTTATTTTTTAAGTTTCAAATCTAAGTGAGATTTTCTCTTTGCAATACCAACTTTGAACATGATTCTTCAAATTTAGTATGTCATTAATGAAATAAAAATTACTCAACTGAAATTTATTGAAACATGCGACATCAAATGGGCAAGACCTAATTACATTTCGGAAAAACTCAAATGCGCCGAACAGTGGTTAATTCAGAGAGCAGCGTGAGGGTGGAGAACAAAGGGGCCTCCAGAGAGAGAGAGCGTGTGCTGCCGCAGGCCTCTTCAGATGCTCGCCAATGATAAGCAGCTACTACAGATAACATATCGGTCTGTTGGGGTCTGCTTCCTTTAAACAGTCCGTTTGTCACTGAAAAGAACGCATCCAATAAAAACACGCTTTCAGTTTACACCAAGTGCGCCGAACTTGTTGATTTAAACGAACTGGATCTTCTCCCAATATTATTTTTGGAATAATTCAAAGCACCTTTGCATGGTTTCTGTGCTGGTGGATTTATTACCATATTTTACACAAAGGACAGCTAATAGTGGCACATTTGCAGCATGGGAGATTTGTAGCTAGGCTGAGAAGGCTTTGTATTTTGAACAGTTGCAGCAACAGCCCCATCTCCACATAAGGGTCGTGGCATTGTCATCCACTGATGCAGTTGTAACAATGGACATTTGGAACATTTAACAAACACCACGCAGGAAGTTTGCACCTTTTTACCATAATGAGGACATAAGCTATGTAAGTATTAGTTTTTTTATTCCGAATGATAATTAGCAATATTATTTTATTTAGTAGAAAGCATTGAATTCCCCAAAGGACTAAATAAAGATGAATTTGAAAGATTAAACATGTCATATTAGACTTCAGGTACAGACAGCCAACAAATAAAATGTAGGTGTTATTATTAGCGTAATTCACTTTTTCAAACATATTGACTTATTCCTTATGTGATTTGTGTCTATTCCAAGACTTCTTACCATGATGGGGCGCTAAGCATTATTTGTCATTTACTCGACTCTCGCCTCATTTAGAACGTATGTGTGTTTATTGCAAGGAACCTGACAAAAATTAGTATTTATAAGGAAGATTAACATGTCCCTTGGTGACTCGTCACAGGTGCTTTTTGTTGACATGCTTCTATATGTTGTCCTGGCAACCATTTAAAGCCTGTTAACAAATCTTGCCAACATCAAAGTTAAGGGGCGTCCTAGAGGGTGCCTTTTGTGGTCGTAAAATTGATTTAGATTAATGTTGAGCTGTGTTGCGTTCAAGTAGTTTATAAAGCAAAATGGAAGAATTGGGCTCTTGGGAAATAAGCAATATCCTTAAAAGTCTTTTGGTAAGATGAAAGGTGTAATGTAACATGCATAAGGATTTTTATTGACATCACATTACGGGCTTATAACCTAACAACGTAGGGCTAAAAATAGAAACCAGTTAATGCAAGTTTAAGCCCCTGAATATGGCTTCTAATGGTTATTAGAGAACAGTAGAAATAGAAAAAGCCATCACGTCACGCCATGGCATACTAGTTCACATGTCGTGCCGATGATCATTGACTATTGACGATCATTGACTATTGCCAAACAGCTGTGTCAAGACGCCTCTTTTATTGTGCCAACAAGTCTTTATCGAAGTTCTTACGGCTTCTAAGACAAGACTAGGAGAGCTTTCTCATGTCGTTATCATCCCAATTGAAATGTTCTTCTGGGTATTAAATGTGGAAAGGATTTGATGGAACATTTATTGATGATTAGCCCTAAAATCAAGTTGCCTCGAATGTGCTTGTGTTTGGTGTTACCTCAGAACCTAGTGGTTAATACTTTCAAGCTCTTGACAGGTTTCGAATTTGATAAATATTTGAAATATTTAGCGAAGTAATTACAGACTTGTCTGACCAGTCCATATCTGACGACCAAATTATACAAATTTCATTACACTTTTAAAGAAACCGTAAAAGTTTAGAAATAGTTTTCCTTTTCTCCATCACTGAGGTAGTCTGATCGGCACTGCTAGTCATTCTGTGCGACAGAAGGAACCCTTCTTCACGTAACTCTATTGTTCTATAAGTACGAGGACTTATTGCATTTCTATCAGGAACAGGTAAAATGATGATTTATCTCCGATAGAGGATCATGGAAAACTCATTGTCGTTCAACATAAATTTCCTTTCTCCTTTCTCATGGAAACCCAAAAGACCTGCATATCCTCGTGGCGAACAGAGAACCGAAATTATGAAAAAATATTTTATGGCTTATTTTTCTACATTCAACAGTTTATTGATTTTGTGATTCAGAACAAAATAACGAAGCAAATTCAAATAGTTTTAAGAAGTCAGCAGAACAAAGATGGAACAGATAATCCTGTTCTGTTCATAGAGATAATTCAATCGAAAATGGCACACACACACACACACACACACACACACACACACTTACACAAAGGCAGCAAGAGCGGATGACTCAATGCATATCTCTATGAAACGAAATATTACTAAGTTAGTAGAATAATTTATTTTAGGAGAAACTGCAGTTCTTAGATAAGAAACTTTAACGCTAGACTAATATAACAAATGATGACATACTGGGTACAGTATGCAAAGCACTCGCCAATTAAAATCTCCAATTAAGAAAACGACGCATTCATCTCTTAGGCAAGGCTGCTCCAGAATTTTAGACTTGTTAGTGTTCGTGCTTGAGTCCCACTGTTCAAGTATTCTGAATGTATATTCATCTTGTTCCCATCAACTCTAAGAGGAACAGAGGAAGCGAAGTGTGTATAATAAGCAGAATCCTGACTCCTTGGTTTGATTCCCAACAAGATGTAGGTGAATGATCACTTGATGTATTCGACATCACAGCTTTATCAGTCTCCAGCTGCACACCCTTAACTAAGATCATCTCGTTACCTGTCGTAGTATTGTAATGTGAGAAAGATGCATGAAATTACATCTTGTTAAAAACAAGTATGCGTGTTATAGGCATTTTCCCAATGTATATTTGTTAGGAAAATACCTCTGTGTGTTGGCCAACTGATTGTATCAGTCAGGTTCTTGTGCATGAATTAAAAATCATCATAAGTGTTGACGTTGAAAATGTGGATATGGGAAACAGTTAAAAAAGAAATGATCTTGGTGCCAATGAATCCCTACTTCGTAGACCATAAATGGTTCTGTCTATCTCCAGAACAATTTCAGGAGATATATTTGCCATGATGCGCAGTAACTCAAAATTGATAGAAATGTGTAAATGGGACTGAAGTTCTGCCATCCATTTACAGAACAGCCGAACTACATGGAAGATAAATATCTCCATGATCAGTGCACATTCTTATAAAACATAAGTTCACGACGACGTCCCACTCCATGAGTATAACCTCAGATTATTTCAAATTCTTTTCTTTAACCATACCGAAAATGCCAATAAGATCTACTTATTTTTACACTCATGCTGTGCCACTTTAAAGAATAGTTTTGAATTGCAAATTCACAGGGGTGACTGTACTTGGGTGTTTAGATCCTTACTAATGTGCGTCCTTTCCCATTTTAACAATGAGTTGTTGAAGACCATCCTTAAATTTCTACTTGGAAACCGTCTGAAACATTTTTTTCAGTCCAAGCTCATTCATGTTGAGCACGGACTGTTGTGATGCTTTTCTCTGAACATTCACCTCAAATAAGTGTTCCAAAAAGTCCCCAAGAAAATTATGCCTAAATGCGAACATTTTAGAAGTGCGAAAGAAACGTTACGGTTGTCAGGCTCAACGATCCCATGTGTAATTGGTGATGTAGAATTTACACAATAATCATAAAAAAACACAAACCGAAGATATGAAGCATGAATGTTAAGAGTTTTTAAAAATACCAACATATATTTTCATACGTGGTTGAGCCAACGACGATACACTTGTAGAAATGATGACGTTTACTTGATATCATTAACAATGACTGCGGATAAGGGTCAAGCATGCAGAATGAACTCAAAGACAATGTATAGGTTCCGGCTGAAGACAAAGAACTCAATTTTGTTATATCCTATACAGCTGGGTATGGATAGGTGATGAACGTGTTTTTGCCAAGCAACAACACCTAAGCCATTTTTTTGTGTCTTAAACCCTTTTTATCATTAATTTCATAATGTAGTCAGGCATGAAATAGAGACATCACACATTAATGAAAGGTAAAGTTTGCTCCACTGCATCTTTTGATACTTTGACAACACAAAGGCTTTCACGATCAAACAAAGTTTTACTTTTTTTGATTTTATCTCACAGGCAGATGTCCCAAAGTAGAAAACTGTGAGGTTCGGATAGTCTGCACTGATATTGAGATAATTTCATGTGATTTACAATGAATTACTCACTTTTTTATCATATTAATAAGTCTTCTTATTTTAATACAATGATTTTAGTTTTGAAAACTGAATCAATACTGAAACTCATTTGGTGCATAAACACTTCACAGGTTTTGAACAATCTGCAAAGATTTTTGTGGTATACTTTTTTCAGAAAGCTGCCACCTTAATCAGAACACCGTTGAAAGGTTTTCATAGGAAACAAAAAGGAAAACACTTTTTTATCAACCTAGATGCAGATGTTTCAAAGGAAAGCATGACCAAAAAAGTACAAATGCAGTGTGACAGATAAATATCTGTATTTCGATGATTAAAATCAAATTTGTAAATGCCCGGTTGAACTCTAAAATTCTCTTGTGAATTAAATGTGTGGACCTAAATTACACTGTGCTGCAGTGCATTTGCCTTGGACAAGTTTACATCTGCCTTGTGCTTAATTAATTGTGAAACAGATAGATCTGCATAATTTCAATGGAATAATTTCGTGTGTTACATCAGAGGTTGGCATTGAATACAAATCTGTCAGCGTATTGCATTAAGTGGCATTACTGTGTATTTCGGAAATAGATTGGAACAAAACATTTGATTGGAAATTATTAGTAGATTCATCAAAATAGTTATATTCAGCCAATAAAGCTATGTAAGAGACCAACAAATTACCTAACGTCAAAGATGCCAATAACAGATATTGATTTATTGCTTCCACATCAATAGTTGAATGTAATGAATGATATAATTCTTCCGTGGAATGAACAATTCGCAAATAAATTGAGCAGACAATGAGGCAGTATTCACACAAAAATGTTACAACGCTTTTCATCGAGGATTTGAACTGACAAGACCACTAGAACATTTCTCACCATTTATCTTGGGTGCAAAGCCTTTCGAATTGCTACTCTGAAGGTGACTGCGTGGAAGAAATAATATTGAATTTCCATCAAATCCTTGTGGACTTAAATGAATCATATTATATTTGAGAGTGTGCAATGCAGTGACTGATGTGATTTAGTTACCAAACTCAGATTTCCTTTTGTTCAAGTGACACTGCTGCTGGTTAATTCAAATAAAGAGCCCTTCTGCTTTTTCAAGTCGAACTTGTAAATATTTGGAAAGCAAATACAGATAATCCTTTGTTAGAAAGTGTAATATTTCTTGGATGAAATGCATTTATATTCCTACAGATAAATGTGATTTCATCATTTTATGGCACTGCTACAAGAGTTATCTCTTAATTAAAAAGAAAATGGTCTTTAGAATGTATAGATTTTGAGGAAATCCTGTGGTTTGAAAATATAGCCATTTTGGTAATACAGATGTTCACATTGCTGTCACGCCATTTATGTTACAGGACCGAAAAATGGACCTCCTCTCTCAACGCATTTGTTGAGCTGTTCACAGAGATACTTTGTGGGATGTTGTTCTTAAGCGCAGCTGTGGTGTACTGTTCTTGGGAGGCTTTGTTGGGCCAATCTATATTTACCTCGCAAGATTGACAGTAATTCCCAAAAGTCCTGTAAAGGCATGATTTGATACAGTAACGTCGGTTGAAGCTTACTTCAATGCTCATTTTGAAGACACAGTGATTGTGGTGATATTAGATTAGGACAGGATTGACCCCAGAATGTTAAGGGAATCTCTGCTGCGAAAAACACATTCTGGAAAGTGAAAAAGTACACATTAAAACAATGTAACATTCTGACTGCAATGTGTTAGGGGGTTTCTTCTGCATCCAAATTATGAATCATTAAACTCTTATGATGTTTCCTACCACAGGGCTGATGCTTTTTGGGAATCATTCCAGGTAATAAGGAAACTACTATTACACTTGGAATGGCATATTGCAAAGCGCCTTTCATTATGTGATATTGCAATAGGATGTATGTTGCTGAATCACAACACTTGATCAGAGAAGCTCAGTCTTTGATGAAATATCAAAGTGTTGATATGTTAACATACCTCGCAGCCTCTGACATGCACAACTTTAACTTTGTCCCAGAATCAATATTATTCCAAAGATCATTATGGTGAACAGACGTAAAAATAACATTAAATCAAAATATAGAACCTTCCCCGGGATCTTACAGAGGAGTCATATGGGAGAAAATATTGTATTGTAAACACTCCGTAGATGCTTTGTGCTTTGTTTCAGAAAATGATTTACTTTATTTTCGTCTGCAGAATAACCAGCTGTTGCATTCCATTAGTTAAAAAACAGCACATACATCTTTCATGGGAACAGAAGCTGGTTGCTAAAAATAGTACGTTGCTTATTAGTGTTCGCAGAATAATAACAATAAAATCATCCTGTAATTGTTGTTTCATCGATTCGGAAAATGTGCACTGGGCTCGAAATCACACTGCAATACAAGGAAATAGATGTTGACAGTGATTCGTATCCTAACCGGGGAAGGAACGAACTGCTTTGTTGACAATTGTGCTTCTTTTTCACAATAAGACCTGGTGTAGTGATTGTTGCTGCAGAGCTGGGGATCATGTATCACAATCGACGAATCATGCCGATCCACCAATGTGGAAGATTGACATTGCCAAATGAAGCCTTTAATTGTCTCTCATTTCTCCTATGAGTCACAATATACAGGCTGCCAATCTACGACAAGATTTTCGTGAAAGAACTTGGCTAAAGAAATGCTCTTCTCGCACGTTCAGATCCAAAAAGCCTCAAAAAGCAGGTTTAATCAATTCTCCGGCTTCGGTTTATGAATACAATTTTGAAATACATTGTCACTTTGTCACAATGTGAGGAGCCACTATCGTCGGACAAGGAAATGTTCACATCGCACGACTGAATTCAACCAACAGACTCGAGGCAAATTTTATACGAAGGTCTATTTCGATTCGATAGAAGGTAAATTGAACCAAGACCAACTTACACGCAACATGTCAATTCCAGGGCTGGTTTACTGCCGGAAAACTGTGGTGCAAAAGTCAGGCTCTGAAAGCAATGTCTGTAATTTGTCAAATTTAAGATGTCCAAGTGCCAAAGCTGAAACTACGCAAGATGAGCGTAAGTGGAATTCAGAGAAAAGCCTTTACTGACCTACATCTACTGGTATTTCTGAATAGGACTAATCAGAAATGCCATGGAAAGTTTTACCCATTACTCATAAAGGTCTCATAAGGGATTTAAATTGTTCCGAACAACCGAAGTGTCATGTTGGCATGCACTTGCCTGCTACACTCAATTGTATATAGGTATGAATCATCTCGTATAGCTGCATTAGCTCTCATTGATCGCCACAATTGAGACAGCCCCAGCAGGCCCCAGATGATTCAAGACTCATTAACAACACAGTCCTTCTTAAAGCTGCTTCCACTAAAGTTGCGCAGGGAACTTACATTCAGCAATCACATACAGGTCTAGGTCCTAGTAGATGGGATGAATTTCTATTTATTAGACGTTTCCAGAAGAAAGCTGTTAAAGTGCTTAAGGTCTCTGTGGATCTGATCTTACGCATTTCATCTGTATGTAGATTTTTGCCAGAGGAGCTGCATTGGTGGGAATACCGCGAAGATTTAAGATCAATGAACATAACATCAGGTGAAATAAATATACGCATCATGTACACACCACTATAACTCCACATTTATCTGGATGTGGAAAGATTTATTGCTCTGGTGCAATATGCCACATCTATCCGTTTTTATTATGGTTGGTTGTCCGACATACGAAAGGGCCACTGGAGCTTGGCAGCACCGTGTGAGATGAATACGTAGGAAGTACTTTACATTGGCCTCGTGAGCTCGATCCATAATACGCAAGGTTTCAATTTGAAGGCATGGGCATTATTTAGGAAATAGGTTCACTTAATTAGGTGAATGTATTAACCTCAGAGCTGTCGTTTCTATTTCAGATGCAGCAGAGTACCTTCAATTACATTGACAATAACTGACGACTTTCCTGTTGAGTGAAAAGGACATTGGATAATCATGGCTGATGAGAATATCAAGGAGATGGAGGAAATGAAGTTGGAACAGCTTCCTGAACCAGTACAGGATGAAGATACAGCTGGAGAGTCCACCACACAAGAACAACCGGAAGAGGAGAGCTCCGAACAGACGCCAGAACAACCACCACAGGCTTTGTTGCAGGTGGACACTCTCCAGGATTCGGACGTGCACACAGACAGTTGCAGAGAGGAAGACGCTACAACCACCGAGGCGGAAGTTGACACTGAAATAGAAGTGGATCCAGATGATATAAACGATGTGAAGCCAAGCACGTCCGGATCTGGTATCGGGTCTATTGTGTCAAATCACAGGGAGGCAGCAGCAGATGATGATGAACATGTGAACGAAAAGCAGCCGCTAACTGACGTCACCACAATGCCACAATCTGACCTTGAGATTGATCTTGAGAAAGGTCATGCATGCACCAATGGTGGAAGAATTACACCAAAAGACATGATTGTGGTGACTACTGAAGGCCAAACTCAAAAGGAGTTCATGAAATTTCTCAGGAAAAGAGAAATTGTGTTTTGTATGATTGGTGGGATTGCCTTTCTCATCGGACTTATAATGATTATAATTGGATTACTGGTGATGCAGGGTAAATGCGACAAGAGATACTGGGTAAGTGGTAATCCATTCTGTAAAAAATTAAACGCTCAAGGGAACAAATTTTATCTTGTTAGTTAATTATTTTTATTCCAGGGAAAACGAAGATCCTATGTATTTACCAAAGTGAAACTTAACTATTTTTTAGATAATGAAATTGCAATGAGCATATACTTTCAAGGCCAAATAGATATTTTTTAACATTGTTGTATTAATTTCAGACTCCAGAACACAGCACAAATCATAAAATGGATTCAACTGCGTTAGTCAGATCAGGACATGATCACAACGACCATCTCGACGGAGACTCGGATCATCACGACAGACAAGTAGTTTATGTACATAATCATCACATCAACAATGATATTGATGTTACTTTCGAAGGTAATTAATAGTTTGATCTATCACGGCTACAATGCACCACTGCAATGACGAATATCTACCAAAAATAGACAATGCTCTTGGCAGCAGAATCTGTTTCTTAGTTAGGTAGTAAGGTCTGAAGCTAATTGCACTCGACGAGCTACATCCGGATGGCAATGGAACAGTATTATGAGTCAGCAGTGTAACTTCTGCAGCTGTGGCTGTGGTTATGAATTCTAACCAGTTTACATAACTTGTTTGCACAACAGGTGTCACATCCAGAAATCAAACACAAGGTGATCAATCAAAATTATTACACTAGTTTATTGTAATACCATTGTGATACACATCTAACATGAGATGATGTGTTGTTGGTATATTCAGTTAACAGCCAATGGACAAGTAGAGTTGGAAAAGAGATACACTTTAAGAATGCGGAACTGAATTGTGTTTTCTTAAACATTTCATTTCATATGCAGACAGTAAGCTGAATCTGGCTGAAGGCAGACCAGCATATCAGTCGACCACGGAGGTTCATGAGGGAGTATCGCACAACGCTTCTCTTGCCACGGATGGATTAACCAGTCTGACTAAGGCCACTTGTTCCAAGACAGGTACATTTGCTTCTGTCAAAAATACGCAGGGGATTAGAGAAAAATTTTAAAACAGCAATATTCTTTTGAGAATTTACCACCTTTAGTCTTCAAGGTTTCACTGAAACACACAACTGTAATATTTTTTAAAATTTATATGCTAGACCTTTATTCTTATTCTCCTTTATTCTTATTCTTTATTCTCCTTGAACAAAGAAATGGCAAACTAATTGTATTAAAAATTTTAACATCTTCTCAATGAATTTCAGAACTGGAAGAGAAACCTTATTGGTTTGTTGATCTTGGAAAGGAGCAAAGAGTTCAAAGGATTAAACTCATTGCTCAAGGTACGAGTGTAACTTTTACGTCAAAATTATCCAGGTTGCATAAAAATCACCACACCTGATCAGTTTCAAGCCTACAAAAAAGATTAACCATATTTTCTTCGTCTTCCAGCCGGCCAGTTACACGATTTTGAAGTCAGGATTGGATCCAACATGGAAGATCTGAGACTCAACCATCTATGCAAAGAGTTTCTGGGAACAGCTCTTAAAGTTTCCATAAATTTAAAGTGCGACCAATATTACATTGGCAGGTATGAAAAATTATGCTCTGTAAATAATTGATGAGGACACGAAACATTTAATTGTTGAAATAAAGTCTACTTTTTGTACTTGGAAAAATATGATCAATGTGGCTATCATAAATTCAAATAATCAGAAGTAATTCCTGAAAGTTCGCAAATTGAAGTATATAATCATGTAATTAGTTGATTGTCAGCTCAATCAGTACCGTGGTGTACTCCATGGTGAGGGGACTGGGTTTGAATCTCACACAGTGTTTCGCAGTTTGAACACAACTCCAGACAGTTTGAAATTGGGTGCATTCGTTTAATTGTTTGGGTAATAGTTGAACCAAAGGTTAAATGGCATGTTCAGTTGCGGTGTTCGAGTCCCCACAACGCTTGGACATGTGTACAAATACGGAGATCAAAAGGCTCACTGCAATGCTGGCTATGAAGAGGTCAGTGGGTGTTGTACCAGAGGTGAATCTGAGGAATTTATTGCATAAAGGTGTGAGGCACGCTTAATGGATCCACCCTAGCTTTGATATCCGGGGCAGAGATCACCAAAAATCCCCCAAAAAGATTTTAAAAATGTTCCCAATTGTTGCCTTTTTATTAAATACATTTTGTAATGCTTATCTTGTCTTCTAATTTCAGATACGTAAGCATACAAATGCTTGGAGATGAATCAAGGCCACGAGATACTCTGTCTCTCTGTGAAGTCTTGGTTTACGCTATTTAAATGAAACAACAAAATGACAATTCTCATAGGATGATTATTTCCCTTCATAGGTTGTTCGAATACAAAAATCAATTGCAGATTGAAAAAAATAAATACCACAGATTCCTTGTACATTGACCCAAATAACTGCTGAGAAGATATCAAGTTCATTCCATAACTACAGAATAAGTTTCAATTCTTTAGGAATTATGTTGTCTTTTGTATTAGCTCGTGTCAATGTTGTCACCACCGCTTACATCATGCGAATTTTTTTCTCAAAGACCACCGCAAAGCTTACTTATGAATCAAGCAATATGACAAATTTAATGCACTACCTTTTTTTACGATAATTAATAATAGGCAGCTTCTATGGAACTATCTGCTTTGAAATGAAAATGGGAGTTATATCATTCATATGTTGAGTTCAGTGTTTCCTAAATATTGTGCGCCTATATTTCAAAAAACTTTATCGTGTTTCCGTGAATAATAATTATTGAAGTGTAGCTGTAACGCTGTACTTAGATCCCATTATGTGTCGCACTTGTACGTTTCAACCTTTTGTAGATGTTGTGTTTGTCCCTAGTGACACATCTCATAGATGTGTACTGAAGGGCAGGTTTAAATTTTAAACAATTAAAATATGACACTTAGTGTTGGTGTGGCAATTCAATCTTTGTAATGCGCGATCCATTAGAAATTATTTAAACACAATACTACTAGCAATAATAGCAAAAATTGCAAATTCTGCTAACACTTTAATATCCACTCACAAATGCACAGTAATGTGTATTACAACAAAGCCCATTCGCTAATTGTTAAGCAGCATATTGCGATAATTGCTTGTAATGCCAGATCGGTTATATAACAGTTTTCTTTTTCCATTTTTTCTTGTGAGAATTTTCTGCCTGATCAGCATATACTGATAAGCGCAGCCAGTAGATTGAAACCCTGGATGTCGTCCTGAAGTGTATCATTCAATTAATCGCTGTCATTAAACGTATCATGTACATTTATTTATTCCATGTTTTCGGAGATAACCTGCCTGGCAAATTTACTTATTATATCCATTTCGGTCAATTAATGCATTCGACTGATACTTCCGAAAGGGCATACTTTTTATTTTGAGTTTTATTGAATGCAGTCACAATTTATCAATAAAATATTTGAAAGCCATGTAACCTATCGGGCAGATATGACAGGCAGATAATTTTCATCGCCCGTGATTGATAACATCATTATTAAATAGATAAAAAGCCCTGTTTGTATTGGAATTCCAATTCATCTCTTGTATATGATTTCATGTCATATATCATGATCAAAGTCTTTGTTAATATGAATATTGCATAATAAAGAGCTTTTTATAACATCTTCTTCTTTTCTACATGTTACCCATAAAGATATCTTCACAGCTCACAAAAACTAGTTAAGATAAGACGACTTTTCAGGTAGAAGAACCAAATTCTATTAAGCCCAAAACTTCATTATAAAAGTCAGCCTAGTGGTGATCGAGTTGCAGGGTGCCAGAGATCTTTGCTTTGGGGTTTTAATGATTGGTTGGTATTTGTTTTGTACATATTTATATCATAATGCTTCATAGCATAGCGACGAGCCCACATGTGAAGTAACTTCACTACGTCATAGCATTTTTCATCAAAATGAAAAATTGGCGCACTTGATTTTTGGAACGAGTAGTAGAGGCGAACCTAACTCAACCCTTCAGGCTGCGGTCCGTGACGAGTGGTTTCAAATTAGATCTTTACAGAAAGAAATAGATTGGTGTAAAATTTAGGTCCAAACAAATACAACCTGACATTGATTTAAAAATAAACTTAAATTAGAGTTTATTTTATGGAGCTTAGAAACTGCAACGAGATCCGACAGGCATCACCGTCTCAGCTTGTTTGGGTAAAATGGGTGGAATTCAAAATTGAAGATCTGACATGGCATCAACTTGTATCTACTGAACAAGTCTCTTCGTTAGATTTCTGATCACGGGTTTGGTCCACAGACACTGAACCGCAATTGGCGGACTGAGAAGTCTCAGGATCTGCATGAAGTTAATGAGGTGAGAGTATGTCATCCAGTTTAAGATGACTCACGATGTATTTGGAGGATTAAGTCGGCAAAGCTGAGAGGACTTTGTGCCGAAAAAGGATATTGTTGTGATGGAGACAAGGAGTTAAAGACCGATGAAAGCTGTGACTGCAACATGCAATTTGCACATGCTTTTACCAAAGAGTAATCGCAGTAAGTTCTTACAAGAATATACCGCTTGCGGTTTTCTTGAATGCGATTTGATTTGATTTGTCTGAATTTTGAATGTATTTTTCTGGGAAAGTTTGAAATTTAATCGATATTTCTCTTTGAAATGCTCAATTTTGGTTGAATCTTAAAATTTATGTCATCAAATTAAGTATCATCAAATGAAAACTATGCAAATAAAGCCCATTAGGAAATACTAAATCGAACAAAATCAAATTAAATCAAACAAATCCATATTTCAAAAAAACTTAGAATATCTTTCCAATATTTCACAAATGTCAGCTTTTCAATGTGAATAAAATCAACACAAACTGAATATTGAATAAAAATATCTTGTTTTAAAATTCATTAGAATAATTTGTGGGGAAACATTTTATCACCAAAATTTGGATCAAACCATACACGTTTTCCTCATTTCCTCAGAAGTAATTTCAATTATGCAATTTTTCATTCAGTCATAGGTCACAAATTTAATCCTTTATTTTTCATCGCTTGCAACATGTAATGTGAAAACACATCTGGCACCGGATGGTTTTTACCTTTGAAGCTGTGAAGGAATCTTGATTGCGCTAATTTATTATGCCTGCCCCCAATCACTACTATTGTGATAATATTGAGGTTGGGAGATTGTGATGTACGAGAAGAAATATAAGGCAGTCTTTCATATTCACATCAAACAAAAACGAAAAACTCTTGCTAATGCACTGTCACAGCATAATCCTGAGAAATCCGACCTAATAAGGATTTAGAGACATCGGATCCAGAGTTATTTACTTTTCATCGCAAGATTTGTACATAAGATTTGCTTTCTTTATTGGGAATCAAATGTTCCACATGCAGGTCTGTGAAATAGCATTCCAAATTTAATTAAAAACGTAGCTCGACAATTTACAAATGTATCGCAGTGTTTTTCCAAGAGCATTTTCTGCGCATTTAAGCGTAATTGGTTTGTGAATGAAAATGTTTTATACGTTGATATTTAGAGCAATTTTTCATGGCAGATCGAGTTTTTTAGGACTAAAATACTTTGATATCTAGTATCTTTGTCACACTATCAAAAAACGTCAAAATTAGAGGAAAGGCGAATTTACAGAAGCCGCAAATTTCGAGACCGTGCGTGTATTTTTCCCTCTTTCGGGGTTTTCATGTGTAGGATTACTAAATTGGTGGAGAATGCAGAGAAGACATTTGTCACAAACATTTATGTTCAAGGGCACAGTCTCTCATCATCATTATTTATATTCCTTGGGCAATAAATTTTGATCACTTGTTCCATTAGTATCTGTTACGCGGCCTCACAGCAATATCCCGAACCCCAAACGATCACTTGAAAGAAATCTGTGTGCGTTTCTAGGAGGATTATGCTGCAGTAAAAGGGTTGCCCCGAGGGACAGCCTGTCTCAAGACTCGATCAGAGACCTTTGAAATAAACGTCACAACCAAAACTAATGATGTCGTCGCCCTGTTTTTAAAATATTCTGGACACCTTAATCCCAAATGCAAAATTTATCCATGATAAGTGAACTTTTTTGAGGGGGAGGAAACACAGAACAGTTTTAGACCTTAGATTTGGGTAGGCAAATTTACTTGGGGGGATTCCAACCTCAGATTTTCTAAGACATTACTTCTGATGGTGATAGAGGGGGGGAGGGCGACATCTCCTCTCCAAATGTGTAAAATACATCGTCTTTGAATGTGATTAAATGTTCTTCAAAATATTTTTATGTACAATATTTTAAATTCAATGACCACTGAGAAAAACGTCTTGTGAAACGTACAGTGGAATTTGTTAAAAATGAAGAATTTTACTGTAGTCTCTTTTAAAGATTATTTTCAAATGTATTCAGGGGCACATCTGCTAATTTAGCCTAACCACAAATGGTCATAGTTTTTCAACGTGTATCTGTTCTGGTTATCCGGCAGGTGTGATTTCACAAAGCAAGTCAAAATGCGGAGGGTTTTGCTTGGTGTGAAGATGGTAGTACTGTGAAACCGCTCGATTTTTCCTATATTTCGTAATTTTCTGCCAAATCATTGCAGAATCCTGCCAGCATTGACATACAATGGGTCGCAACCATTGAATGTCAATGCTGGCAGAATTCTGCCAGGATTTGACAGAAAAATAGGAAATATAGGAAAACTCGATTGTTCTACTAATCTTTTTTTTACATTGCTAAGAATAGAATGGTCCTTTTCAGTGATTGTCTCTGAAGAATAAAGGTGTGTCTACATATTCTGACTCCGTGCCCGTCACCGTCACCATCAAAGTTTAACATTGTGCTAATGACGACGGGTACTTTGACGGACAGAATGGATACCAGACCCATTCTGGCCATCACCATAAGCGCAATGTTTACTTTGATGGTGATGGGCGCGGCATCGGAACGTGTAAACTGACCTTAACAATAAGCAATTACAGACCATTAGATTTTCACGACACTCCTTTCTGTACGGAATAGCGGGGTATCATTAAACTAGTCGGCTGTTAATTTTCATTGCATGTTTGCAGTTACGTGTGCGCAGTTACAAAAGGCAGCTAATTCTCATGGATTTTAATACAAGTTAACTCGTCTCTTCGTGCAATCGTTTTACAAAAGTGCACCGAATCGGTGTCAGATTTAAAAAGCGCTATATTATTCTTTGTATTGTTCTTTATGGCCACGCAATGTTGTAACGTAAACCAAATTATTTTGAATATAGATTGAAAGATTTAGGTTCAAAAGGCACGTGCGCATATTCTATTTAACCAAATTTCGAGTATTCCCAGAACGGTACAGATATATTAAATTATTGTTGTTGTAAGTAAAAGTTTTCAGTACTACAGTCCATCTTCTATTTCTGCGTTTCTATTCGTGCCGTTTCATTAAGAGAGGAGCGACTTATCTGGTAGTATGCTTCTGTATCTAGCTGGGTATCCTTCTGACTTTAGCTATCTAGCCAGCTAGATCATAGAATCGTAATGAAAATTAGTGAACGTGTACAGAGGCAATTTATTCAATGAACTGTTTTATTTTCACTTTTATTCTGACCTCTTTGGGAACAATATTACAATCGAAATGTTCACATAGAAATGAAACACCAGCTTCGACAGACAAACACCTTCACAAAATCAATAAAAAGTGTAGAGTCAATGGATCAGTTTGAGTCGACACAAACTTAGTTACTTAAGAAGTAATTTGCTTATTTCACCAAGCCAGGAGCGGATTCAGCTTGCTAGACAAAGGGGTCATGGGAAAAATGGCCACATTGTAGATTTCATGTTTCTCTGCCTCCTCTGCCCAATTTATGGATCGGCTATACTTTAATCTACACAGAGTTAAAAAGCTTCAACTAATTAATGTGTTTTGTTGTCCCAAATTGAAAGGGGATTGACGCAACGAAACAATGACACCTAAATTCTCATTCGTCAACATTTTCTCAAAAAATTGAGTTACTCTATTCACAATCGATTAGAAAAACCAGAGATTCTATCTTTACGGTGACAACGTAAACAGTAATGATAAATAGCACCACGCGACTGCAATATTGCAACATCAGTGGGAGTAAAATATCAACAGTACATCTGTTCGGGGAATTGATTTGTTTTCTTGAGATATTCCTTTGCTAGCCTATTCACCCGAAGTGAATGGTGGTTGATATGCGGTCTTTTTCTCAACAGAGTATTTCCCTATATTTTTTCCCTCTGGAAAAAAATAAGGAAAGATATCCTGTTTCCCTGCTTAGCAGCCACTTTCCACACTTCAATTCCCTTTGTTTGGTTTCACAAAGTATTGCGGTTATAATTTATGGCTTGGTAGATTACGTACCGCACAATATTTCGAATTCACAATCATGAATACAAGGCTTCGCTGTTCGGAGTACCATTTTTAAAACTCGTAAATACCATTTGGCACGCTAACATGAAGTGTGTTTATCACAATTCACAGATATTAAAATATTTATTCTATCTTTACGCTACAATAAAGATGTCATAATTTTTTATTGGACCTTGATCTTCCAACAGGAGATGAAAATAGGGACCAGGGCAAAAGAAACCAAATGACAACAAAGATACCACCAACAATATACGTGTAGATGACAGTTGATTCCTGGGGCAAGTAACATTTATTGATGGCGTAATTATTGTTGGAAACTGACATCTGCAAATAAAAATAAGAAACAATAGAAAATTGGCAAAAACACAGATGAGAAAGATTTCACATCCCTGAAATACAATGTGTTTCTTGACTCTCGTAAAAAATTAATACGTTAACGGGTTCAAGTTATATATGTCGTGCCAGCAGAACGAGGAGGCGCGCCTGCTGGCAGTCAACCTTAACACTAGCCTCTCCTTCCGGGTGGA
>JBCAUG010211955.1:0-19162 GCA_038406175.1 Haplosyllis leylae | reverse complement strand
CTGAAATAGGGCAAAATGTGGGTTGCAACCGACCGATCCGATAGACTGCTTTAAACTCCGTTTAAATCAGCCAAAAAGCCGCATGGCAAAAAAAAAACTGACTGAAGAGCTGCTTCAAAGCCACAAAACAGGAAAATTCCGAACCTCAGCCCACTTCGCCAAAGATTCTGGATTTCTGTCCCATGGTATTTGCACGCAGATCGGATTGTTTGCCATTCTGTCAAAATTTGGATTATTGGATGCCGCAGTGTAGAAAAATTCTCGCCAAAATAACTGACCATGAAGTGATGGTGGTGGGTTGATTCGTTTCTTCACCTAAAAAAGTTGTACATTGGCTGTACTTTCCCAGACTATAACATTACTGACACGATATTGATATGCAGAAAATATATTTAAGTATAATTGTAGCAAAACATCTTGATTATAAAAAAAAAACAATTGTACCTTTTTGTACAATTCAGTAAGCCGCCAATAGAATAATCGTGGTGACAGACAACCAAATCGAAGGTAAGGAGTTAAACCAGTTTGACTGGGATTCAAGGACTGTGCAGTCATTTTCGGCTTTTCAAAGCTAGCTACCCATGCCTAAAATCAAAAATACAAATGTGTGTGATCAACAGTATTTTATTTCATTGTAAATTTTTGTTGGTAAACATCTATTTCATAAGTGTTTTATTACTTTTACTTCAAAAGGGAACGTTTGTTTAATATAATTACCTTTCGTTCCAAATGTCTATCCAGCCTGGACAGCGCTTCAGTTTCACCACCTTTCCACACGGCAGTCCCTAAGTGTTCAGTATCAAACCCTGCAATATGACAGTAAAATTCAGCACTTGCGTGCAAACACGGTCTCTTTCTTGTGGTTCTAATGTAACGGCCTGCTGCGTGCCAGACTCCCAATAAGGCTAAAAATTAAAATAATGACGATGACAATTACCTAGTTCTTCAAGAGTGGGAACACCATACAACTCGTCATGATCATCACCAACAGGTGTGCGGGCGCCGTCAAGGCAGGTGTAGTCGATAGGACTTACGGGCGGAGGTGGCGCTTCCATTGAAGCAAGCACAGTCTGAAACCGTTTGTACGTCAGAGGCGCAGTTCCCCCATTCTGTTCTATGATCCTGTAAAGAAAATATTAAGACCCACATGTATCCATTTCAAGGTGGTTCTAAGCAAACATTTGACGATTGGTACATTCGTACCAATAGTTTTTCGTCACCTTAGCAACTCCTTGACGGAATTAACCCTATTGTTCTAAGTTTTTTTTTTGACGCCCGGGAGCGATGCGGGTTGGAAGGGTTCAACAGAAGATACATACAACGATCGTAATTTAATCTGTTCTGAAGGAGAAAATCTTTCGGGTAATATTGAAAGATATTCATATTTCACCAAGTATTCATTCAATGATTTTCTAATATTTTATTGCGTGTGTGTGTGTGTAACATGGCGCGAAATTTGTTGTGGATTTTTTTTCTGTTTCTGTAACAGTACGTGAATAGGACGGAATTGTTAAAACTTGTTATTTTAAGTCGAGACGGAATATTACGCTGGGTTATCTGCACTTAGCGCTATCTGCGTAAACATTACAGCAGGCGGTGTGCCACATTTGGTAGGAAGGTCATAGCAGTTCTATTTTTGTTTTGGGTATGATAGGATCTTCATTTTCCAGTTGAACTAAGATACAAAATTGTACAAATCAAACCGTTAATCAGAAAGAAAAAAACTACCTGTGAGTTGTAATTTAATTTTTGTGGACCTAACTGATGGTTTTAAATAATATACTGCAATAAATTTCTGCAAATAGCCGATATATATGTGTCGCGGTTTTTCCGATGGGTGGTCAGCTAAGATGGTTACTACTATCCCTCTGGTGTCGGCGGTGTAGCAGCCACTGGCTGTAGAACTCTCTGACGCGACTTAAGAGGGCGGGCACTACTCCAGTCCTCCGTACGGCGGTCCTTGTCCCATTTAATCATGTACGCCTGCGTACCATTGTGTGCTTAGGCACACTGGGCTGATACCCTAACTATCTTAATTAAAGGCCTCGCCGGTGAGGCCTGATTACCGGCTAAGGAATAACTCGACTAGATAAATTACTATTTAGAACGCAGAGGACTCCGGCTGGAGCCAGAGGCCGGCATCCCTGTATAGCCGGTCAAGGTGCTCTGGTGGGATGAGTCGGCAAGCCACCGACAAGTCTGGACTTAGACCAAAGCAACGGATTCGAATCTATGTTCGAATCCAACACTCAAGGAGAACCCTGAACTCCGTGAGTTCGAGTATTTATACAGTTTGGAAGGGAAGGGGCGTGGCCGGATTGGGCCCCAGCTGCGCATGCGTGAGTATAAATTACTCACGCACGTGCAGCCCGTGATGGCAGCTACGGCAAGGCCATACCCGCAAGAGTTAAGCCTAACTGGCCATTCCTCTCTCTTTGCAAGAGAGAGGCTTGGCCAGCTAAGTGCAGAAAGGTGACGGGGGACGCACCTTAAACCGGTTCAACCGTGACATATGTACCTCATAACGTCGGTAAATTCTCAATTCAATGGCGGATTTCTGGCCTTTCCCTTTTTGTTTTACCAATACCAAAAATGTAAAAGAGCCTTCATCTTCCGCATCAGACCTGATTTGCAACCTTTAGTTCATTTTCATTCTTAGAAAAGCCAACGGATTTCTGGCCACTTGGTAAGTCGACAAAAGACAGGTTGTCAATGCATTCCTTTACTTTTGCTACATTTCCCAGCATTTTCAGACTGTCTGCATGGACAGACAAAGACACCACTCATTTTGTGCACACCGAAAACTGATTTATGAATAAATTTCCGCAATTCCAAAGAAATGTACGCATATTTATGGCCCACGAGCACGAGGGGCCATTTGCACTCGACCAGAATAACTTTGTATGGACCAATTTTATGACAATAACTTGGAAAATTTTCACCAAAACCTTCAACATAGGGAATTTCGAATTTTAGCACATTTGGACTCAGCATCGAAAATTGGAAAGTCACCCCCCCCCCTCCCACCGGACATGGAGAATTTTGGATAATTGAAGGTTTGGACTCAGCATCAAAAGTTGCAAAGTCATCTACGCCCCCCCCCCCCTCCACCAGACATAGTGAATTTGGGATTTCAGCAGATGTGGACTCCGCATCAAAAGTTGGAAAGTAAACCAACCCCAATGGACATTGGGAATTTGGGTTTATTACAGAGTTGGACTCGGCATCAAAAGTCATCTAACCCCTCCTCCCTACCGGACATAGGGAATTTGGGATTTTTGCAGATTTGGACTCGGCATCAAAAGTTGGAAAGTCATCTAACCCCTCCTCCCTACCGGACATAGGGAATTTGGGATTTTTGCAGATTTGGACTCAGCATCAAAAGTTGGGAAGTCATCTACACCACCACCCCTCCCACCATCACTGCCAGAGATGGGAAATTTGGGAGTTCAATTTCGGGATTCCTAATGCGCGGGACCATTTTGAGCCCCTATCAGGGGCGCCTCGTTTAGAATATGAACCAAAATGATCAGTGAAACAACAAAATTTCCAGAACAACTTTTTCTGATGGCGCAGAATATTCTACTTGAACACAACAGGTGACGCCATAATGTGTAGCAATCAAAAACTTACTGTTGAAGTGGATATAAAGTATGTGATGTCCGCACGACTACATCAACCTTTGCTTCTCTCGCCAAGGCACGAATAGCATTATCTCTTTCGGTTCCAAACGGCTCTGGGTCTTCTTCAAAGGACAACACTTTGATTCCCCATTCCTGAAAATGAGAACTTCAATGAGCTTCCAGTTGCCCAGTTTGTATTCATGGATTATCAAGAATCAATTCTGAGATATTGTAACCTTTTTGTTTTTAATAGACACTTATTACTGAATATCTTGAACTTTTAGATCGGCTGTTGCCATTCTGGGAACCACTACTTTCAAATTAATTCTTTGCAATGGATAAATCCTATAATGCATGAGCATTTTATAAGCATCTATTTTATTTGTGTTTTCTTTTGCAAGGGTTGGTGTAAATTGTTTTAACTGGGTTAAGAGTTAGGTGAGTTAAGTGAATTGTACCTTGAACAGTTTTGGTAAAACATCTGCAGGCTGTCCTCTGATCACAAATAATCTTGAATTCAACTTTCGCAGATTGGAGTCCAAATCTTCCAGGCACTGAAGTAAAAACCTGAAAAAGAAAAAAACTGATCCTTACCAAGACTGAAACATCGTGTGTGAGATGAAAGAAACTGCCTGGCAGTAACCGCAACTGCGTCAGTTTATTGGCAGTATTCTATTACCACAACTTTAACTTTCTGACGTAAAAGAATGCAGAATGGGTTCTACTGCGAAGTTTTATGACATTCTGATGGAACATTGCAATTTATTTTGAAATCGTGTTCTTGCAGATTCAGTAGCAGATCGAGAGGTTGGGGACGGGGTAGGTGGGTCACAGAAAAGACAGCCACCGAACCATAGCCTCGCCTCAATAGATATTTGCTAAAAATCGCGAAACCAGAGGTAAGAGAGCCGTGGGCTTTTTGCACAGCTGTTCTTTCAGAATCCGGAATGACTTGTCCTTCGAATAAAATATTAATGCATTGTAACTGATAACTTTTTTTGCTGAAATGTCTACACAACAGCTGCATGCGTGTTGAATTTCCAGTATTTCTTAAAAGTATAATATTTAATAAATTCTCGTACTTCAATTCTCATGAGTTTGCGGCTGTGCTAAAAAGTTCCGAAATGAAATAAAATTGCACAGACTTCCTTTTCTCACTTTCACTGGTGGATTGGCCCAACATGTTCACATTTTCACTCATTGACTTCTGATTATGTCAGTATAATCTACATGTATACAAATTGTTACTACTGCCCCTTTAATGGAATAAACTTTCCAATTTACTTGTTGGTCTTGAAGGCATCTACGGTTACAATTGCATCAATTTCACTCATTTGTTTTTCCGTAGAATTTGCTCCT
Source organism: Haplosyllis leylae (assembly GCA_038406175.1). NCBI lineage: Eukaryota > Metazoa > Annelida > Polychaeta > Phyllodocida > Syllidae > Haplosyllis > Haplosyllis leylae. The sequence continues at coordinate 14,180 of JBCAUG010211955.1, read as the reverse complement.
GTACATTTCAAAGCAGTACCCTTTACGCTTGTGATGTTTTTTAATCCAGGTTTTTACTGAACAGTGTCAGAGGCTTTCAGCCTTGAGAACAGCTCTTCTGAATTATGGATCATAATCGACAGAATTATTAATCAAGTTATATACAATTGTCATTCAGTGATTCGACTTTTGTCTAAATTCGACCCAACAAAATGAATTAATTACACAAAATTGAAGAAATTATGTAGACAAATATTGTATCGTGAATATTTATGACATATTTTTCTGGCACGAAAATCATCTTGACGGCTACAGTGTTTAGGGACACGTTGCAAGAGGCATGGTACCCAGTGAAACAGTCTCGCTCCGTTTAGCATTTCACACATCAGAGATCCTTTTATTTTGCGTTTTGGTGCTTGGCCCTGTAGATAAATATTTTTCCCCCTTGACCTTGACATTGTGCTTGGTGGAGTATCTCTGCTGGGTATTAACAATCATGAATTTTGCACCACTTGAGGAAGCTAACCTCAAACGGTTTTCCAACTACGTTTAACTATTGACTGAAACGTCTGTACCACTTGGTTTTCCTGATAAATCCCATATGCACTGCCCGTTTCTACGTTAAAAAATCTTGGGGGAAAAATACGTGAATAGCGCCCTAAACATCCCAATAATTCATCTCGAAGGCTGCGGGAAGGTAATCTTTTCGGTTGTCTGTCAGTGAGGGGTGTACAAGGGGAGGGGGGTCCCTATCCCGTAATGCACTGTAGCCCCCCCCCCCTCCTTCGGGAAGGCCCAACCAGGAAAGATCGAGGAAGGACCAGCAATGAAGGCTCCCCCTCCCTGTGTTCTCGATTAACCTCAGCTTCAGGATCAGTATTTGGCATGAGTTTAGAGTATGAAAAGACTGTTCATACCTAAATGAGCAGTCTTTTTGGTATGAGCAGTCTTTTGTAAAATTGTAAAAGACTGCTTGTACCAAAAAAGACTGCTTGTTTAGGTACGAGCAGTCTTTATCAAAAGAAAATACTCATACCTAAACAAGCAGTGTTTCGGGAAGAAGACTGCTAGTTTCGGACGAGCAGTCTTTTCATACTCTAACTCATGCTGAATACTGATCCTGAAGCTGAGGCGGATAATATCCACCCCTCCCCGCACTATTTGATTGCGTCATGGGATAGGGGAACGTGGGCGGTATCCCTCCTACAAAGTTTTCTTGTTGTTTACATAATTTAACGCACATAAACTAATTGGTTAAATGTTTTTGACAGTTAAATATTTCATGAAAACATTTTCAAAATGTTTAAAACTAGTAAGACGCTTTATTTTGCTTCAGTACAACGCATCAAAGAGTTCTCGGGTCGAACATTCACAACAACTAAATACAACTGCTTCAGTTTCAGCAGGACGATAAAGATTTCTGTCAGAGTATCATTTAGTGGTAGCCCTGTAGCCTGAGGCTACCAGAAATTGTCTCAGGCTCCTGGATCTGGGAACTGGTAGCCCAGCTGGGCTACCAGCCCAAAGTGCAGATCAAGGTCAATAGAATCTGTTTTTGACTGTCATAGGCCCTATTTAAATTAACAACCATTCAAAGTTTACAATCAATTCACAATTGTTTCAGTTTTACATTGATTCAAAAGAAATTTGTTTGGTTATTTCTTTATTGACAAAAAGTCTGGATGCAAATTTGAGTGGTCTCATTTTAAAATTGGGCTACCTGGATTTGTGCAGTGGTAGCCCAGTTGGGCTACTGAGCTCAGATTCTTAAATGACACCCTGTAATGCCCTTATCAGAGCATGACAAACCTGCTTTCTGCACAGTGACATCATCATACTTGTATGATCAGACACTAGGAGCAAGAGTTCAGCTCCTACACATTGTAACCATGGTAAAATTGATACTAACTGGCTGTGCCATGACCTTACTGTTCGGTACTGGTATGATGGTGTTTCCTTGCTAAAGTGACAAATGGAACATGTATGATTCTGTTAGTGGAAGTTTAAATATGAGTTTGAGACTGATTTTAGATGGACAGCATGAAAGATAAGTTGGGTAAGAAATGTTGCAGGAAGAGTAAGCACCTATCTAGGGCCTTATCCAAAGGACGGGCTGACCGCTAGTACGCTAAAAATTGATGAGGTGGTCGAAGAAATGGAATCTAGACGAGGATAATATAGTTGGGAAGAATCTATTTCTGCTTCCACTCTACGTAGTAATGCAATAACACGGTGAAAGCGACGGGTTCAAGGGCTGATGGAATCCAGAAATGTTGCAGGAAGAATAAACACCTACGAAGGTGTCCGTCCAAAGGACGGGCTGACTGCTAGTATATTGCATGATTCCATGCAGAGATTCAGCTCCTAAAGAGCTATGTTGGCTCAATTTGTTGTAAACAATGGCAGGCCCCGGTACCCCCGCCGAACAGTGGAATAAGCCTAGATGTTGTAGATTTTTCCAGAAATGAAAAAAAGGATGCGTATAGGGTTGGCAACCCTCACCGAATGGTAAGACGTCCATCGTAGGAGAAATCCTGAATCCACCCCTGGTAATTTTACGAAGTATGAGGGAAGGCAATGTTTTGACTTTGTTTGTCCGTCCACAGGGAATGTACCCCAGCCTCTCAGTCTGGTCCCAAGCTCTTTCCAGGGAGGTACCCCCTAGTACTCTCACTGGTCCAAAGTCCTGTTCCAGGTGTTGCCGGAGGGGGTACCCCAGCCAGGACAAGACAGGGTCCCCCCCCCCCAGGCAGGATTGGGGGTACCCCCTTTTGGACAGGAGAGCGAGTGATGCTGTGTATCCTGTACGCCTCAGTTAGTGTTTGTGTTTCCAGCCTCTGTTTGAGTTTCAGGACACGAGCCTAAATTAACAGTGTCCTGGTAGTCTAGTTTACTCGGGAAAGTGAAGGACACTGTTAATTTAGGCCGTAACAGTGTCCACAACCCCCGGCACCAGCCTAGGACACTGTTAATTTAGGCGCAAACAGTGTCCTGAAACTCAAACAGAGGCTGGAAACACAAACACTAACTGAGACGAATCGATCACACGTGATGCTAGACCGCGGCCGCGGGTGGTGCGCGTCTTGCATCATGCAGGAAGACTTTCTTGTTATCCTGTAATAATAGACCATTAAATGGATATGCGAAAAATCTAACGAAAACACACACACATACACGCGCGCGCGCACGCATATTAAGATTGTTAAAATTTTGTTACACTGAAAAACAATTATACCCTGGACATCCTACATGATAACACTGAAACAGATGTGTAGGAGTTGTCAGCCAGATATCTCTGGTCACAACAATAGATGATAAACTATTGGTGACATTTTAGCTGATGTTGTTGTTCATAACATTGTTATCCTGTAAAAAGGATTTAATCTGCCACATACTTTACTGTGGGACTCACATATACACCATGTGACGCATCGGACGACATTTTATTTCCTCAACCAATAAAGTTGCAGCATGATGGCGTGAACTGATAGTACTATTAAATGTGTCTCCTAGTCAAGATATATACTGGCAGCAAACGTCAAAGGAGTATGATTGTGATAACGTAAAGTGCGCACACTTATTTTCAACTCTTGGAACCCTTCTTCACACGTACACGTATCTCCGTACTGTGGGGTACACACTGAAATCCACCACCAAAAGTGAGGAAATAACACCTTTGTGGATACTGTTTTGAATGAAATAGCGAACGTGATACTTTATGTTTACAAAGGATAGTTTGATGAATAAAGTACAAACATGAAGATCACTGGTACAGCGAAATTAAAGGATGAACCCATTGGTTCCGTGCATAGTGAGTGTCACCAACGTCCAAGTTGGACATTTTCATTATTTTCTAATAGAATAATTTATTTACGAACAAAAAAATTAACTGCAATACGTTTTGACTGACAAAAGCTAAGTTGAACAATAATTACCGTTTGAATTATGAAAATGTAGGATATAAATAAGAGCGACTGCACAAAAGTGGGCAATATGTTGTACAAGTAGGTTCGGGATACATGTTATTTCCATATATATGCGCACTGTACTTACCAAAAATAAACAAAGGACAGCGATTATAAATTACAAATTCTACAAAGTAAATATGGCTTGTAAATTAGGTTTGTAACGTAGTGTCATGAAACGTAACATTTGTTGTGTACTAACCAATACAATGCAACAATTTATGCCTTTGATGATGAAATATTAAATTCATCACTGTCTTAACACAATATAGATTTGCATTTACAGGGCAATTCTACATTTTGTCACTTTTTTTCAGCAATGCCATGGTTTAGTATGGATATAGGAGGTACATTAACGAAACTGATATATTTTGAACCGAAAGATGTCTCAGAAGAAGAGCAGGAACAAGAGGTAGAAACACTTAGAGTCATCAGAAAATATTTGACAGGTATATATCCCATTTTTTGTTCACTGTTTTATCATTATTTTGTATAGTTAAGTTTAAGAGCACAAAATATACTTTATTGCATAACTAGATGAACGGATTGGAAATGACAGACATCCAAATTCGGTTTAGTTGCATTTTGATAAAATAAAAATAAACACAAAATCATGCAATCTCTCACACAATTAACTAAATAGCTAAAATAGCAACACTTTCATTTGACTTGCACAATCAAAATATATCAGAAGTCAGTATTTGATATTTTCTCTGAAGAGTGGAGCGACTATACATTTCAAGCCATTCTTAGCTACCTTGATTTTTGGACAACCACCCCTCTGCTCCCCCAGACCCCCTTCATCTTTTCACCTCACTTTTCATCGCCACATTTTTCTGGACTTGGTTGTCTGCAGATTTGGCTTGATACATTTTCAGACCCCCTTCATCGCACTTTTCATCCCTTCATCTCATTCTTTATCTCCATATTCTTTCACCTCATCATCTTTTATACTATTTATATCTTAATTTGTCTCTTCATCTATCTACCTAAAGTAAATTAAATTAAATCACACAATAAGAAAGAGCGAGACACGATGCTGCCAGGCAGTCTTGTTGAAATTCGCTTTAAGGCCCGTTCACACCGAGCGTCAGCGTCATCGCTAGCGTCAAAATATCAAATGGGTTCTGGACCGATTCTGAAGCGATGCCGCTGCCGCTCGGTCTGAACATACCAATAGAAATCAATGTAACCCTTTCTTGACGCTGATGCTGCCGCTGACGCTTGCTGTGAACGGGCCCTTACTTAATATCATCTTGCATGTGGTTGTCCACAAAGGAACTCTATTAAAACGACAAATGTTCAGTAGTCGGTTTATAAATTCTTAATTCATTAGGTTCTGGGGCCAAGTAATATTAGAGTCATAAAATCCATGTAGTAAAATACGTTTTTGTGCAGAAAGTCCTACAGTCTTTTCATCTTATTTTTATTTTCATTGAAGGGAATAAAGCGTACGGCAAAACAGGGATACGAGATGAGCACCTTGAGATGACCAATCAAAAACTTGGAGGGCGCTTGGGAAGCATCCATTTCGTTCGTTTTCCTACTTCCGATATGATGGCTTTTATCGACCTTGCTAAGTCAAAAGGCTTCCCTAGTCTAGCTACCAGTATATGTGCTACTGGAGGTGGTGCTTTCAAGTTTGAGGAAGACTTCAAAGAGGTAAGTTCTCCAGAATTGAATTGAAAAATACAATGCGCAAAAAAAAACTTTTTTTTTTTCAGAAATATATATATTTCATAATGTGCTAGGATAAAACTATCATGATAAGTAGTGACGAAATACATGGCCTTTGCCTCCAGGATAAAAATCAGAAATCTTTTAACAGCTGAAAAAATGCTTTGAACACTCTTGATTATTAGTTAAACACAAAAATGGTACAATATGTGACTTTTCTTAGTCACTGTTGGTAGATATCGTACGACATTAACAGAAGTGATAAGTAATAAAATGATTTCACAGTTTCAGCGGTAAGATTAGATTAGGATAAGCTTGTAACTTTCTCGTGGAAAGGATGCAAAAAGTTCAAATCACAAGCATTTGCCATTACCAAATTGGTTCTTTATAAGGTCCTGTTTATGACGATTTAAACCTGAATATAGATAAACTATTAGATATATTTGCAATGTAATTTGTTGCTGCTATTCCATGATAATGCAGAAGTGACAGTACCTTGGTGGCATGTGTGAAATGAGCACAGTCAGGCACACTAAAAGTATAATTTTATATGCATTGTAACACCCTTGAATGAACATGACTTTTAAACACCAATGATGCTGCTTTTCACAAACTTCAGTCATTTATTTTCATTTTGTCTAGCATGTGAATCTACAACTGAGAAAATTTGACGAACTAGATTGTTTGATTCAAGGAATTCACTACATAGACAGACACAATCCTAGATGTGAATGCTACTACTATGAAAATGCTGCTGATATTTCAAGGTAATTTTGTAAAAACTATGAACAAGAATTGATTAGATTTGTGGGTATTATAAGTCATTGGTTGTGGGATCCCACTTACTAACATTTAACGTGATTCATGGATATTTATATTGCTATTGCAGGTCTCACAAAATGCCATTTGACTTCCGCAATCCGTATCCATATTTGGTGGTAAACATAGGTTCCGGTGTCAGCATTTTAGTTGTCGATTCGCCTTCCAACTACAGAAGAGTAAGTGGGACCAGGTAGGTCATCCTGTCCCTGGGAAAAAATTATGTACCGTTATGTAGTAAGTCTGTCACAAATGAAAAGTAAATTGTTTATGGCAAATACAAAACATCGTAGATTTAAATTCGAACGCCTGCGTTTCTTTCACTGACAGTTTGGGAGGAGGTACATTCCTGGGGCTATGCTGTTTATTAACCGGCTGTGACACGTTTGAAGAAGCATTAGAACTTGCATCTCATGGAGACAACACAACCGTAGATAAACTTGTGAGAGATATTTACGGTGGTGACTATGAGAAGTTCCATCTTCCGGGAGATGTTGTTGCTGCAAGGTAATTAAAACCGAACCCTGTGTCAGGTGCATTATTTCTCTTGATAAATATGATGGTAGATCGAGTAAAAATGAAATAAATTTTCGATGTTTAAGAAATGATTTTGAACAGATAGCAAGCCATTGTTACAATTAATTTTAGTGGCATCTTTTTTTTTGCAGCTTCGGAAGCATGATCAGTAAAGAAAAACGAAAAGAAGTCAGTAGGGAAGACCTGGCAAAAGCTACTCTTGTCACAATTACAAACAATATTGGTTCAATAGCTCGAATGTGTGCCGTTAATGAGGTGAGTAATAAAACCATTATGCGATGTTTTTCATTTGCTACATAACCAACGAATTTAAACGATATTCGTTATGTGCTGCAATCCTGCTTTTTTCAGAAACTGGAAAGGGTAGTGTTCGTGGGCAACTTTCTGAGGGTGAATGAAATTTCCATGAAATTGTTAGCGTACGCTATGGACTATTGGTCCAAGGGAGCACTGAAAGCGCTCTTTTTGGAACATGAGGTGAGAAATTACTGGTAATTAATAGGTGTAGGAATATCACCGTTTATGAACCAACATTGTCCAAAAATTGTACAATGTGTGTTTAGTTTCTTTAGAAGGGTCGACAGTTGGCAAATTGAAGTCCTGTATTTACTCCTTGTAGGGTTACTTTGGTGCAATGGGCTGCATGTTAGAATTGCTGAAAAACGAGAGTACTGACTACTCAGTCTTCAAACCACTGTTCCTTCCTGCTCAAACCAATGGAACTCCTCACCATGGCAGAGGTGCCAGATCTGATGTCGAAGCACCAATGACTGTGAAAAGTGACACATTATTAAATGGCGACTCTGGTGTGCTACAGGAAGCTTTACATTTCCAAACAAAGACAGTCGGTCATTCCAAGCATGTGGGTGATCATATCTGTCGTAATCCAACTCAGACTCATTCCAAGAAACCGGATTCTTTGGATCTCACTATAGTCAACAGGGACTCAACAGGAAAAACAGTTTTACAAAGTAATCCGAAGAGCGCATATTCAGAGCGTTTAGCAGAGATGGATCAGCATACTTTCTTGTAATTGTTTCTTTAACTAATGTATGCGAGTCTCATGCATAGTGTGTGAGAGTACTTGTATGACAATATAAAATGTCTTAACCTCCAGTGCTCCGTGAGATTTGATAACAGGTTACTATATTTTATGTAGAAATTTTTGTATTTTATAAGTCTTAAATATTATTTATGGGGTGTCCGTAATGGGATGTGTAGTGTACGAACGAATTTATTTATGAATTAAAGATTATGGTTGCAAACATTTACAAGTGCTATCGCTTCTGCTGCTGACTACCTGAAAGGAGACATGATGGTTACTTGGGCGGTACATCTGTAGGGCCTGTGCTGCTAGTCATGCTGATGGAGAACACAGCAGTATCATGACACACACTGATATAACCCAGTAACTTTTTCCAATTATTTAGAAACATCTGAAGACTCTCCTTTTTGTTGTCAACTGTTTAATTTCAGTGGATCGCGAGTCTTTAATTTTTTTTAACTGTTATTTACTTTCTACAAGAATAGTTTTACTTTTGTTAATTCAATATTAACGGTTGTAATGATATTACAAATTAAGTGTGATACGGAGGATTCTGTTTGTTGTATTATCTAACAGCCATTGTCCATAGACAAGGATGTCTTTCATGTGGTGCTGAATTCTAACTTGAACTTTTGAAATCGATGGCTGTTGGCAATAAAAGAATAATAAATGTGAGAAAATCTAAAACAAGGCTGCTCGAACCATCGTATATATTTTCATTGTTATTAAGCAGTAATTGAACGGTTTGTCAATTATTGTATTACGTGGAAATCATGATTAGACTTCGATTATATTTTCCTGTGCTCAGTACATGAATATGGAATTTAGATCAGCCAAAATATTGACAAGTTGTTAATCTCGGAACAAATGGGACACCAATGTTTTGAAGTCTTACAGTGAATTCTGTAACTCGTTGGATTCTGTCCACTCCGACATCAACTGTACATGTAGAGTCTGCTTTGCTGTATTTACTGGAACATTCTTATATTTATTGGCTTACATTGGGGTTTTTATAGAAATTAAAATTTATCAAATGGAAAGTGTTCATATTGTTGGGGAACATGTGAAACAGACACATCGAAATAAATTTTTTACAAACATACCAGGGCTCTTTTTAAATTGTAATGTAGACATTCAAAACTATTCAATATTTTATTATGAAATAAAGACCACATGTTAACAGTGATATTGAGACAATGTTATTTATGACATTTGATACACTGTAATAACAAGACAAAAATGTCTTTTGGAAGACAAATCCAGAAGGCACTTTTTAATCAGTTTATATTTGAAGCAATGGGGACGGATCCAGCAGTATTATACCAAATTGCATTTCATGCAGAAGGTAGTTCGTTCATTGAATCTCTTTAGGTTCAAATGGTCCCAAATCTAACCTCAATATAAAAAATATTTTAACACAGCCTCCTTTGGCTAGTGCGGTGGAATAAGCGTTGGCCACACTGACATGCAAAACAACTTGTTCGAGTTTTTTTATAATTTACCATTTCCTACCAAATCCTGGCAGGACACTGCCAGGATTTGGCAGAAAATTACAGATTATAAGAAAACTCGATTATTTGTAATTTAGCAGCTATCCCAGGTTATTACAATCGGCAACATGTTTCATGCGGACGTCTTCCGGAAATACAATTACGTTTTGGAAGACAATTTTGCAGAAAGGCGATTTTCAAATAAATGTTGTAAATTCTTGTGTACACACGGTGATATTGAACACCTGTTTTCCAGAAATTTTTCACTTATCAAGTACAGGCAGCATTTTAAGTACATAATGCTTGAACACATCAACTGATCTTGCAGATCTGCAGGCAGTAAAAATATGCGATTAATCTGTATATTTCCAGGCCGTCAAGCGATAGGAATGGCAAAAAAAAATTAACTGTACAAAACTGTCATCTTGCCTAACCCTAAGTGTCCTAACATGAAACACATATTTAGGCGTGAAGGCCGCAGGTAGGATAGACTTGGTACAGAGAATTAACAAAGAACTGAATTTGCAAATAATGTCACCTATTTTTCCCCAAAAGCATACCAAATATATGGGGTTTTCCTAAGAAATATGAATTTTCTTAAAAAAAGAGGAACCTTGTCAAGAAATACTGAGGCACAATAAGAGAGGAGCTTGACGGCCTGTATTTAAAAGTTTTTGTCTTTCAAATTACAATGTTGAGCAAATGGTAAGTACCACAATCGTACAAACCTTCAAAAATGGCAATCTATAAATTGCTTCGCATAATAATTTCTCCAGAAGTGAAATTTACATCAAAAATAGCACCTAAATTTATTATCACCCTGAAAATCTCAAAAAAGGTTTTATTCTACACTATCAATGTCAAGCTTTTTGCGCAAAATGAAGAAATATTAAAAGATAATTCTGTGCACACTGTTCTTTAGTCCAGCGCTGTGTAAATTTACAATGGATGGAATCAAAATTCACATATTTACGCAGATAGATGGTAAACATTTTTTTTTCAATGTTCAAAATATTACCCTGTGGTACTGAGCACTATGCCACACAATGAAATCGCTCGTAGTTTCAAAATATGTTTCCGTAGCATCTTGCAATGGCAAAAGGAATTTTCCACAGAATACTCTGCAGCTATGTCAGTGATAATTTTCAAAGATATTACATCGCAGAAAAAGCGCAATAACAATATTACTACAATACACCATCAGAAATTCCCGTTTGTAAATTTTAAACACTGATTCTGTTTCGTATCAAGGAAAACGAACCAAAGAAGTTACAAATACATTTGTACATAGAAACATAAATACGAGAGCGGCAGGAAACAGTGCTAAACGTCATGCAATCTTCATGTGTATCCCAAGGCCGCCAAAGATTCTTTTTCAATATCAGCTGGTTAATGCGTAAAACTACAAATAATTTTATCAACTCATGTCGACTCGAAAGCAAAATTACGGTTTAACATATGATATATCCTTCCTTAAAATCAGTAGTTGTTTTTTTTTTAATGTATGAAACTTTCAAAAAAAGAAAATAACTGATTTTAAATAGTCCAGCATGACGTTTGAATGTGTTATCTAATTTGGAGTTTCCCCCCTTACTGTTCAGATTTTTGAAAGTGAAAAGGAAGGAGGCAGTAAATAGAAACTTTCAGGTAGAGTTTCATGGCAGTTATTCTCTGGCTAGCGTAAATTATACGTCACCGTGGTTGTAGTTAATGGATTGCTTTGAATACTCACAAAGGGTTGGTAGAATTCCGTATCTTTTTGTCACCCCCGAGGTATATACTTTAACTGGGCAGGATATTAGCAAAATGAGAAACCCATCACCTTCGAAACGTTCTAATTTTACTATTTTTAAAAAGTTGATAAATTTCAAATAACAAACAACAATAACGTTAGTATACCTTGACTTACTTAACCTCTAGAAATTATTGCACAGTAATGATACCCAAAACTTGGGTTAATTCACAAGTCATAAACAGTATCAGGGTTGAGCTCCCGGATTGACAATTCCATGAGTATATCCAGCCATATTCAGTTGCAATTGCTTCCTTTGGTCTTCAATGACTTGTTCTTCGTCCTCTTGGCTGTTTCCTGCGTCTTCTTTGCTCTCGTTGATGTAACGTATTAAGGAAACTCCTGCCATACTGAGGATCACCTTCAAAAGTATTTTACACTTTCCTTAACTATGTATTTTTTTTTCAAACAAATAAACCAGTGTTAGTTTGCGCCCAAAAAATCCATTAATTCACATGGCCGCGCAGAAAATTTAAAAACTACGTTTGCAACATTTTTTTTAAAACTAAAGACTGATTACAAGATTATGTCATACGAAATACAATGTTTGAAATTTAAAGTAATTTTATTGAATGTTAGCATTATTCAGCGAGTATGTTTTTCTTTCAGTGAATAGGTACAGGTATATTTATTTCTGCGCTGCAAAATGGAGTTAAGATCACGAATAAACACCTCGAAAGCATTTGAGAATACTCTATTTCCAGATACGATGTTTTCGAAATTTTGCTGAAGTATATTATCAGTGAGCGGAGTAACAACGTTGAATTACGGTTCCGGTATTTTCAAAACGAGGATAAATGAAGGCATACTACCTGTGGCCTCATACCCACGATTCCCTCTGATCTTCTATTTCGTTGGCTAAGATTCGTGCCAGAAAAAGTGCTATTAACTGAAACAGAAACCACCAAGACATGTGCTTTCTACTACAATCTACTCCGCAATAGTGCCACTGCAATAGTTAAACCTTGTCCCATATTTTAAAAGAAATATATTTAGCTGACTTAGTGGAAAATCAGTTAATTCACTTCTCTCATTTGAAATATAGAATAAAAAAATCTATGTATACGTATTCATTTCACAAAATTAATTTCATATTTTTCCCCAAGTCAGAAATAATAATTTTATCCTGTAGATTGGTATACAACATCGGTGCTGCTATTGTTGGACAAAATACCACTGTGCACAGTTACTTCTAAACTATTTACGCTGGGTCCCGTTCACCACGACTTTTCCTCGATGCACTATTTTAATACTTTGCCACTGAAATTTTTATTCGTTAGGAAAAAAATGCTGTGTGAGCCAGAACACACACAGTATATGGATTTCCCTAGCGGGAGGGAAACGTCATCGAAGGGAAGCCTATTATTTGGCCCATTCATCACCCCTTCCCCCAAACAATAATCCTTACCAGCATTATGCCGCGCCCTATCTGATCCTATGATATAGGTTGCAATAAAGATACATAGCTAGATAGCTAAATAGATGGGTAGCTATCAACTAACTTGATGGACAGATAGCTAGCTACCCAGATGGATAGCTGATAGTGAAATGGATATTAGCTAGAGACAGAGAGAGGTAGACAGATATGTTGGTAGCTGCTAAGATAGACAGATAAATTGAGACAAAGGGTGCGAGTTGCTTAGAATCTCCTGAAACATACCGTAAATGTCGCAAATAACGCGCATGCGCATATGACCAACTTTTTGCACTGGGCGTCATTTGAGAACATCAAAAAACCATTTCCACAACAGACGAGGAAGTAAGCAATACTTTTTATAAGTAGCACAGTACAGATTCTCTGGTTGAGAATGATGAGCTGGATGAACAGTGAGCAGAGAGGAGTACAGATGAGGAAGTAAATCATACTTTTTATTAGTTGTATGGTACAGATTCTCTTTCCGAGTCTCACAAATCTGCTGAAAAATCTCTGTAGTTGTGCAAGAAAAAGGGGGTGCACGGCAAAAAGGGAGTGCGCTTCATTTGCGACATTTACGGTATTTTGGTTTAAATATTGTAAAAATTTGATGAATTTTGGAATCTGAATAAAGTCAGTTGTTTAGAATTTCCCAAAATATATTTTGGCTTAAATATTGTATAAATTTGATGAATTTTGGAATCTGAAATTTCTTTTCTTTGTGGTGGGGGGAGTAGGTTTCTAGGATCCAAAAATCAAAGTTGCTCAGAATGACCCGAAACACATTTTGGTTTTTGTAATCTTTGAAATCTGATGAAATTTTGAGAATTGCAATTTTTCGTAACTATCCACATACAACTGGCCAACCAACCCACCAGACGAACACCATTGTGACAAGATACGTCGCTCCGCACGTAGACGGCACGACTAAAAATGAAAATGCTTGGCCTAAAGGGTGAACGTGCGTCCCCTCTAACATACTTTGTGTGACACAACAAAACATACAAAATTATTTTCAATTATACATGTTAGGCCCAAAAAACAACAACTATTTAACAAGTCAACTTTACCTGCGGTACAGCTAAGCCAATAATTACACCTCCAATAATGTACAAATTATCTTCTGCAAATTTAAGTACAACTTCAACACACCCACTTGTGTAAATTCTCTCTCCAGCTTCTATGTACTAATAAAATAATATCTGAATTAAAACTCAATGGAAAATAACATCTGAGACACATGGCTTGACGGACATTATTCATCACGAAAGTACTGTTGCACGTCCAATGTAAGACAATACTTACGGACAGTTGTTGTACTGCATAGCCGCACATAGTATTCACTACATCAGACTGAAATGATAAAAACGTTTAAATAAAATTATTAACAAGAAAGTCCTCCTGCGTGAACGCAAGAGGCATACCGCCCGCTGCGTAGCCGACCTATCAAAAGATTTCTGTC
>JBCAUG010211845.1:0-19164 GCA_038406175.1 Haplosyllis leylae | reverse complement strand
CATTTGAAGAGAATTGGCAGAGATTTAGGATGTAATCAGTGATATTTTAAATAATATTTATCAAAACAGGAAAAAAATAGGTTGATTTTTATGGACAAAGTGGCAGTCATGTGACAAAAGAGACATCTAGTTGTAAATATAGTCCATAATGTACACACTGTATGCTTGAAAACTGTCTGCTACTTCCTTCTAATAGCTGATTGGTTCCCGGGGAATTGAAACGTGAGCATACTCAATTCCCTCGAAGCCCGCTAGAGAATCCCGAAATTTCTACTCCAAATCCGTAGCCAGAAAAAGAGTGGAGTGGTGATCGATATTCCAGAGAAATGGCCACAGTAATCAAAAGAGTAAAATCTTATTACTGACGATTTAAACTCATTGCTGACACGTTATGGCCTATTTAATAAGCATCAAAGGGTACCTTTTACAGGTAGAAGTTTGTTACCCACCGTAATTCAATTCCCAAATCCAATTTCGAGGGTACAGAAATCTAAAGAATTGAAGATATAATTTAAATTAAATCAGGATTTAACTTCCAGCCTTCGTTTTGGTATTCTCAAACATGGCAAGAAAAGTCAGTTGGTCATTATGCCATTATCTCTAGAAAAAATTTAATATTTGATGAATTTAGATAGTTATTTCGATCAATAAACGCGGAATTGGTACCGATAAAACAATGGAAAAACTAATCTTCATAATATTTGTTCCACTTCATTTGTGGCTTGTCTGGGTACAATACAGATAATCTGTGCTAAACAACATTTTTTTTTGTTTTCAAGGTTATATATTGACATAGAGGAAGAATTCTCTGACACAAACTTGTTGTAAATAAGTGAAACTACAGAAGTTACAATCTGTTCGCTTGAAGTTGTATTAAACACAAAAACAGATGCACTTTGAAACAAAAACTTCTTGGATTTAATTTGTTGGTATAATATTTGTATGTTTTACTTTGTTGTACGTAAAAATAGCTTTGATGAGATCAGCAATAAGTGAAATAACTTCAATCACGGTTATGATAGACACACCAGCCCAAAGACCAAGTATTCCGCCAATAGATGACCAAAAGTCTGATAGAGTAATGGAGGGTACTTGCTTTTGTACAACAACTGTAGAATCTCTAAAATAAATATTGACACGAAAAAAGGTGTTATATACCCAGTCATTTCTTGCATTGACAAATTCACTTCCAACAATACTGTCGTAGGCTGTCTGATCACCAAGTATAGCCTGTTTCAGTTCTTGGGGGTCTACCCCATTGCTCAGGATCTGACTTAGAAACTTATTGCGCACACTCCTTTTATTAATTGTCCTGGATATTAATTCTTGTTTCCGGTGATGCAGAGAAGGTGTGGTTGGTTCAATATTTAAAAAGGAATTTTTGTCTTGACTGCTATCTTCAATGTCAATATTTAGCAATTCGTACACATTTACATCGAATAAAACTTCTGCTAGAAGAATAGCCATCGGGAAATCCTTCATCAAAGCAAAGTAATCGTCTTTTCTGTTCTGGTTGACACCTTGAGTGACATAGCTGTGCAAGAATGAATCAATTGAGTTTGTTAAGGGCCACTGACCAGATGTTACCATCTGATCATAAACCTTCTCCTCACAAGACCAGAAACAATCTTTCATTGAAACATCAGTATTTGACACATATCCCGCATATTCACACAAAATATTTTTCAATGTCGTACCAACATTACTTTCGTTATGAGCATACAGACAGTACATCGGGCTTCTCTCATCTTGATCAGGAATATGTATATTATGAATGTAACGGATACTTGTACAGTTACAATGTTGACTTACTAACATTTGTTTCTTTATATCTTTGCAAGATTTTTCTGCATACTTGAAAATAGTTCCCTGCAATTTTGCATCTGGCGATACACACCTGCATCAATTGAAGATAAGAAAATTAAATAGAGTTTGATAGAAAAAACTTATTGTCTGGGCACTTACCGATAAAATTACATTTTGAACCTTTAAATATTAATTAGGCGAGTGCATTGTGGAAATTCTGTTGAATTCTATGAATCATGACAAAATTTAAAAGTAGTATGGTTACCAGGCATACTCCCACATCTGAAAATAGATAAATTTCCAGACAGTGGTAAAAATGATTTCCCTTACTACATCTGGATAGATATATCTATTCAATGAAGTCAATGGCAACAGATACCTATCCAGTGGCAGTAATGGAAATGTACTTTTTATTACTGCCACTGGTAATATATTTGTTGCCAGATAGGTAACCAGTAACCATACCATTTTCAGCACAATATATTTTCAAAAAACTCTCATGTCTTTGATTTTTTCCTTTCCTTTCCTGAATATTTATCCAGCATCTCGACTATTAGGAACCTGCTGATGAAGACAATGGGACAGGCAATAATTCTTTTTTTCTTCCCCACCTTCCTCCCCAACTCCCCAACCCCCAATTTCTGGGCCCAGCCAGTCCGTGAGTTACATTATTCAAAAATGGTCTTGTGTAAAATCTGCTTACCTTCCATGTGGTTCATTAAGTCTGTTATACACCTTCATTTTGAGACCTATTGAAGTGGAATGCCCAGGTTTTACATCAATACCATTGTCTACTATTTCAGGCAAAGTTTCAGGTTCATGAATTGTTATTCTCAAACCATTTGTGTTGCCAATATTGATAAATTTATTATAAGTGGCTCCTCTCTTTTGTTTTTTCTACAAATAAATAAGTTTGAACAATAATTTATGTTAAACTGTCATGTCATATGGAACTGTTGTAATATGTGTGAAACTGCTATCATTACAATCTTTTGTTTGAATTTTTGTCCACAGAATGGTACGGGCTTGCAAAAGTTCTTTGTGAAGTTAAATACTAAGGTAGTCATTCTTATTTTGTGAAATACTACTTTCACAACGCTTACCTCAAAAAAGTGGCATCACTTTTATTATGCTCACATAATTTCGGCCCAGTTGAGTTTTTCCCATTTTGAATTAGAAAATTCATCTATTTAAACTAATTAGACAAAAAAAGTCAAATTCAAAACTCGAATTCCTGTGGGATTTGATCTCACAATCTCTTGGTAGTAAATCTACAGCCATAACCATTATGCCAAAGGGGAACTTGTAAGTAATTAACAAAGGCTTTAAAAATTCATCGGCCATGCTTCACTAGCTTTAGTTGAATTCACCTAGTTAATCTAATTGGATAAATCAATTACAAAATGGGAAAGAGACGTTGAATATGTGCGTAAATATGGAGCAATCAATCTGCAAAAAACCTCAATGCCACGGGAAAGATGCCAGCACACATTCATCAAAATATCATGATGAAAAGATTGAGCTATGTTAACATACCTTGTAAAGTATCAAGGATAACCCTTCTTCCGGTCCAGTCAAAAATGAAGTTACATTTTGATTTAATTTTAATGTGTAACAATTATAAAATTTGTTATGATGATACAAGTGAAACTGGTCCATTGAACATAATTGTTTTCCAAATGTGCAGTGTACCAACAAATCGGAGAGATCAACTCCAATTTCTTTGGATTTGTTTGATCCAAGATTGGCAATGGTAGTTTCTGCAGTCTGTAGGATGTTTCTTAGAAAAAAGGAATGCTCTCCCAGTCCATATTTCTCTGTGTAAACGTCTATGTTATCAATCAGGGAAAATAGATTGATTAGTTCATCCATAGTTGAATTATGCACAACGTGCGTCAAGTAGGTTTGGTTGGTTTCCGTTCCAACGTCACACACTGTGACATGAGGAAAGACGGGAGAGGCCTCACTGATCTCAGACATGTCCGTGTAACTATATTTCAAATAACTAGATATTACAGAGTGGAGATGCACGCAAATGGCTGAGAAGCAAAATATTAACACTAAGATCCAGAATATTTTACCAATAATTGAAGATTTTGTTAAATATGAGAATCCATGGGCAGTGGTTCCAGAGCAAAATTTTACAAGTATTGACTCTGCCCCAGAAACGTTTTTCAAATTATTTCCTTTATCCTCTCTGTGAAATTGTTTATTGTTGTTCATATTTAATCTTAGTATCAAAATTACATTTCTCAACACTCTCTTAGTTCACATGTGATTTAAAATTTCAGATTGGAGCAATGCAAATCTACGCGTTGTGTCAAAAACTTCTCACGTAACGGTACTTGAAACTTCGGGATAACTTGGTTTTTTCACATAGATAAATAACTGCAACTGGTATCAGAAAACTATTTATATGCTAAATTTGATTAATTGGAAGGAGTTCAAAAAGTTTCAACAAAAGATTATAATTGCTGAGAACTGTGCGCATGTTTCTCCACGTGGAAGAAAAAGTGCTCACAATTTTCGCGCATGTTTTTCCACGTGCAAGAAAGTGTCTCAGAAATCGAATAATAATTTCTAGATATTTGACTCAATTTCCAAAATAAAATAAGTGGCGAACCAAGCTCTATGGTTTGCCTTTGCTAAACGAATATGTTACGTCGTGTTAACACGCTTAGCATCGTCTTTGTAGATGATCGCTTTGGCGGCTCTAAGGGGGGGGGGCACAAGGCACGCCCCCCTCTGAGTCCAATTCTTTCCTTTTCATGCAGTTTCCGGAGAAATTTTGGTCAAATAATAGCTTGGCGCCCTCACCTTTTAGGTTGGCGCCCCCTGGAAATCCTAGATCCACCACTGGATTGCCTTGCATAGGGTGCAATCTAAATCATTATTTTCCTCTTTCTGTTCGATCAAAGTTGTGAAGTACCATACACAATTGATTCTATTATGTACATATATGTCAAAGAGACAAAAAACTTATATGGAAAAAATATGTAGCATTCCAATCTATCATTTTTATTTGAAAAGAAATTCCAATTTCCAGAAAAAGAGATGTCTCGGCGCAAATCGATACAGTACGCAAAAAGAGAAGAAAAGGTGGTTTGATGGGATTTGATTGCCAGACCCTGGGTTTCTATTCAGTGAAACTTAAATACGTTTTTCTCCTAATTTATTAGTGATTGCCGATAACACTGTTGTATCAAAACTTCACATGTAGCTTTTGACTTTTTCTTGTTTAATCAGAGGTTCTCCCTAGTTAGGGAATCCATCCTTTTGGGTTCCAGGTCAAAATATCAAACACTCATTAATATTAATTGATCTGCTTGCTCTACATTATGCCCCGAAAATTCCTCAAGATTTTACTCAAAGAACAAAAATAATGAAATAATGCGTTTACGCTTAGTAAGCTTCATCAAATTCAGCTGCCCTTCTACGGATTACAGAAAGCATATCTTCAAATGTCTGACATGGCCGCGCCCACAAAAGCATGACTTCCCGATAACAAACACGGGTGTGTTTTCTAGGATTACACGAATTTCGGGTATGTGAACTGAAAATAAACGGTATTTATTAACTAACTAATATTCTGGTGAACCATGTACGACAGACCTTAAAACATTAGCCAGGTAATTGCCAGAAAATGAAGAACATTTGATTTGTTTACATCTCTGCTAAAAGTAGGTCGCTGAGCTATTTTTAGCCCCTTCTGTACCTGAAGCTGTAATCCCTCAATGATCAAAAATTTTATCCAATAGCCGAGTAGCTTAGGGTGTAGAACTACAATTGAGTAGAAAGCACGCGAAGATTCGAGAATAGTGTAGCTTGTGCGAAAGTTCCTCAGCGACTTCATTTTGGGAATTCATTCATTTGTGTCCCGGAAAATGGTGAGCTCTTTTTGGTGCAATTTGTGAGGTTTTAGTTTTATAGTTTGCTGCTCAGAGTTTTCTCCTTTTCTGAACCATATCTGGAGCTGCAGTACAGTTACACTTTTCCTAAAACTCAAACATTTTCGGAATTTCATACTCTTATGTCAGATCAGAAATTACGCTTTGGTCGGCGGCTTTCAAAGTACTTTCTTCGATTTTTACTCATTTGTAAAAGAGCCTTGGTAACCGAAGCAGAATTATTTTCATTCATATTGTTGTTCAGGTTGCCACAAGCGAAACATCACAAGCACAAATCATGACTGCCGACGCGAAGTCTATGAAAGAAGAAGGAAATACACATTTCAAAGCGGGGAAATACGAAGAAGCTCTTTCATGTTATACAAAGGTGAGTGCTTGATTAGTGGTGCTGAGATCTTATTTGCACACATTTACAAACTTTCAGCGTTAATAAACAATGGGTGTTATACAACCATCACCATGAATCGTTACCGCCAACAAGTATAACAGCAGCAAATATGGAAAGTCGTTAGATACAGCAGTTTACGATTGATTAAACAGGCCTTGGAACTCGATCCGTCCAGCTCAGAACGAGGAGTTTACTATAAAAATCGTGCAGCAGTTTACCTGAAGCTGAATCAGTACGAAGAGGCGATTAGTGACACTACAGCAGGTAAAAGTTTGACTGTGGTTGTGAACAAGTGAATTCTCATTCTTTTTCTGTTGTGAACAACAGGGCTGGGCTTTACAATTTAACGTTAAACTTGGACATTTTTTAGCTCTCGATATTGCTCCCAATGACCCGAAAGCCTTGTTTCGTCGATGTCAGGCGTACGAACAATTAGAGGAGTATGAAAATGCCTACAAAGATGCTGCCATGTTGATGAAAGTTGATCCTAAAAATTCAGCTATTCAACCTGTGTTGCGCAGACTGAACCCGATCATACAAAAGAAGGTTTGTTCGTTGGTTTGAATGGAAAGACATATCTTTTTTTTCTAACGAATCTTTGCAGTGCCTTGGTCAAATTTAAGATTTCTTGTATGGCATGAACACCTACGTCTTACCCAGACCTTTCCTTTAAACTTTCTGTGATTTCTTTTTCAATTACAATGTGTTTAATTTTATTATTAATGAATGGAACATTTTAGGTTGAACAACAATCTTCAACTGAAAGTAAGGTTAAGCAGATGTTTGACTTGGCCTTCAATGAGAAGGAGTCTGAGGAACGTCGCAGACAGGTGATAGATCCATAGATTAGTTAAATATATCCTCAGCCTAATCAACTTTCTAATTACTGCAGCGAAATGTTTAATTTTACCGACTATTGAGTGTGTCAGATTACGTCCTGGCCATGTAACGTGATGAAACATTTTGATAGCCAAACCGCGATAGCTCAGTCATTTTAAGTAAACCGCGCATGTGCTTGAAAAAACATGTGGGTAAGTTACTTGGCTGCCTTCCTGGTTTCCAAGAGAAGTCAACTTCATACGGGGAATGAAACACAAGTGAGGGGTTCCACTGTGGCTTTGAAACCCAGGGCCGAGATGTCACCAGAACCTCAAAACGGGGTATTAGTGGCCTCACGAAAAGATTGATGTCCTTCAAAAAAAAATTTAAAATTTTTTCAGTGGTTTACTTAACACATACTGTCTCTGATAGGCGGCACAGAATCTGATAGTGTTAGCTAGGGAGAAGGCGGGCGCGCAGAGTATGTACGGTCATGGCGGAGTCCCTCAACTGATTAAACTCATGGAGGGAAAAGACGCGTTCCTCCAGCTGTGTGCAATTAGGGCATTGGCATGTATGTGTCTACATAGCAAAGAAAGGGTGAGTTTATTTTTACAAAACCTTTATTGAGTCGATGGAAATAGTTGTTCTCGAAGGACTACAATTCTCATCATTAAACTTTATTCTGTTTCGGGGAATAATTCGATAATAGGCGTGAAGTGGTGTCCGTTTAGAAAAATGAATTTTAAAAGTCAACTGATTGTTCGAAAAGAAGTATAACTGATCAGTACTTAACGACGAAGTACACATAAAACCAATGGTATGTCTTATGCTTGCACACAGACACTAAAGCTGTTTGAAGAGATAACGATGAAACGTTTAGTGATATACATCGGCCTTCACAACGAAGAGGTTTCTACGGCGACCACGCACATCCTGCAGAATATCATAAAAACCGTCACTAATGTAGACGAAGTCAGAAAGGAGCGTGAAAAACACGAGGCGGAGCGTGTCAAGAACCCTGCGGCTAGGATTAGGGCCTGGCCTTTTCTGGCTGATAAAATCGGTGAGTCGACGAAAGTTGATGTTTAGTTTTGATTTGTTGATTACCCTATACTAAAGTTTTTCGAAAAATTACTCTTTGATGCTGAAGATTATGACCACTTCCTGGCCCAGCGTAGAATTCACATGAGCAGCGCCATGTGTTTGTCACTAATGTTGTCATTTCTTTTCATTTCAGATGACGAAGCTATTAAGTTCACACACAAAATATTCTCACCACTTGTCGCTATGTTGAATAACGCTAAAGTTTCCGCATATGGTCGAGACAACATCATGGAACTGTTGATCAAGTACGTCACAAAAAAAGACGGTCTTAACTGGTCCAGAAACTACATCGATGAAGGAGGTGCGTATTAATAAATTGATATCTACTATGTTCTTAAAGGCGAGTTCAACTCACAAAAAACTGTACCGTGAATAATTTAGTCAAGAAATAGGTGAATCATTATTTGTTACAAAAACATAAAAGATATTTCGGTGCTTGGTTAGGCAACATATTGTTTTTTGTCCTCAGGTTTGCAGAGAACTTTAGAGGTTGCTGGCACAGTGAAAGAACATAAAACTTTGCCAACTACTGAGAACTCGCGTATGCATGCATCACTTCTACTTAATAAAGTGTGGGAAGATCTGTATCAGGAAAAGGATCAAAATGCTTACAGAGACGCCGTAGACGGCTACTTTAAGTATGTTTTCTTAGCTGTGTATCTTTGCAACTGTGTGAAATACAGTAAAGACTTGATTTAGAAGTGCAACGTAATTGTTCTTGAGATTCCAGGCACTTGTGTCATGCTTTCAAGGTGGTTGCAAAAAAAAAATACAGCTACTGCACGTTTTGAATATGACTTAAATTATATTACATTGAAACAATGAAATAAATTGAAAGTTACACATTGTTCAGGGATATGTTTGGAGACAATATGATGGAGTCTAAGCTGGAGGCGGTGATGGCTCTGACTGCTCTGCTGCAGGGACCATTTGACGAAGGCAACCGTGTGTTGGGCAAAGAAGGTGTACTGGAAATTATACTAGCCATGGCAGATTCTAATGATGCCATTCACACTGTAAGTAAATGGAATTACTCAATATAGGGACTTTGGCAACTAAAACCAACGTTTTGAGCCACAGGCCAAGAACGGTTTAACCGATTCATAAATGCATTTTTGCGACATGAACACATTTGGTGGTAACATAAAAGGAAATTCATATGCTACTTAATTTGTGGTCATCACATGACACGTTTTAGGCAACTTAAGAAAAATGTGACGTTCACGCAAGAGTTGGACCCGTTAATTTGAGTGAAACACCAAAGGTCCGGTAAAAACTAAAGGGCAATTAAGAAGATTAAGTTTACAGTTCTGTTAGATTAAACTCAGCTTTAAAAAGACCTCTAAACAGTTTGATGATAGTTTCATACAAATTATGCTAACGAAAATGTATATTGACAAAGAAGTATTTCAATCTTGAATCTTCTAATTCAGGTGAACAGTCATTTTTTCTCACACATACTCATGCATTGCATGTGAAATTTGCAGAAATACGCCGTTGAAGCTTTGGTGAACTCTGCGTCCAAGAAGGAACGTTGTAGTGGTGTTATTAAACAGGCCACGCCAATCCTTAAACAACTGTACCAGAGCAAAAATGATTACATAAAAGTCAGGGCTCTGGTGGTATGTATATTGTCTTATCAATAGCCTTTTCGAAATTTTCCGCTTCCTTAATGAAACGTTTGAAAGAAGAATTTCTTGTGATTTATTGTGTGATATATTTTTATGATAGTAATGGTATTGGTGTTTTTGTAGGGTTTGTGCAAGCTTGGATCCCTAGGGGGTCATGACGTGAGTGCCCGAACGTTCGCAGAAGGTTCTACACAGACTCTAGCGAAAGCCTGCAGAAAGTAAGTCCTCCTCACAGACCCATTTTTCAGGTCTTAGCAGGGTACTGAACGGTATTGTAGGGGGTTTCAACTGCTTTGTTTGTTTATGGTTTTGCCGTATATAATAATCTTCAGTAACTTCCAGATAAAAAATTGGCATGAATCAGGAAAAAGGAGACACCCTTTATTATGAATAGGCACTCAGTGGCTCCACTGAACAGTTAATATTGATGACAAATGTTCACACCTCCTTAATCTTTAGGATTTGCGTGATAAAAGTACAGATAGGATTTAATTGTTGTAGATTTCTCGTGAATCCAACCAAAGACATAGATTTACGCAAATGGGCTGCGGAGGGCTTGGCATATCTAACATTAGACGCGGACGTAAAAGAAGATTTGGTAGCCGACACTCCAGCACTGAGATCTCTTATGGATTTAGCAAAGGTGATGTGCGCTTGTTTTATCATTCTGGCGCAAGTAGAGGAAAAGAATTAAGGCTATTGAGATTGCACTACCCATTAATGAGATAATGCCTCATGTGAAAGAAGTGTCGTCATGTTGCATACTTTATTTAATAGAAGCAGTCTTTTGCAGGCAAAGGATAAGGGAGTTTTGTACCCAGTTGCACAAATCCTTGTTAACGTTACAAATAGCTATGACGTCAAAAAGATCGAGCCCGAACTTGTAGAAATTGCCAAATTCGCCAAACAACACATACCAGAAACACACGAAAAGGTATCACTGCGTATTAAGCTGTTGGAGTACCAATTGCCAAAACTTTGTGAAAAAGTTGCTTACGATCCGTTTCTATCACTTTAAATGATCAAAGAAAACAAAGGAACAACACAATTTTAACTGTTACAAGTACTGACAGAAGACGGTGTCTTTCAGGATGGAAAGGAATATGCGGAAACGCGGACTCAGAAACTGATAGATGCTGGAGTGATTAATGCTTTGGTGGCATTGTCTAGTACAGACAGCGAAAGCAGCAAAGAATTATTAGCTAGGTAATTGTTGTGTCGTAGGGTATTGATCATTCCACTGTAAAGCCATGTTTACACGTAACGACACCGTCACCGTCACCGTGCCCGTCACCATCAAGTTTTATAATTGTGCCAATGGTGATGGGCCGTCTGACGGGCAGAATGGGTCTGGAACCCATTTAGCCTGTCAGATGGCCCGTCACTATTAACACAATGTTAACTTGACAGTGACGGGAACAGGATCGGTGACAGTGTCGTTACGTGTAAACAGCCCTTAAGATTAGGATTGGGTTCAAGGTTTAACTGACATTCTGGGTAACGTTGGCAGCGCTATGTTTCATATTCAGCACATTTTCAAAAGAGCATTCAGAGTAAAGGGTAGTTGCTTGGTAATAATTGGTTTAGCAAAGACTTGATGTAGTAATGCATCTGGTATATTTCACTGGTTACGATTGCGGTGAAAAACCAATGCATTATATTTTCAGGGTTTATCTGGCAGTAACTGAGAAGCCACAGAACAGAGGTTTGGTGATACAGCAGGGCGGTGCGAAAGCTCTGATTCCTCTCGCTTTAGAGGGCACCAAAGTTGGAAAGCAAAAGGCTGCACACGCACTTTCCAAGATTGCTATCACTAATAACCCCGCCATAGCGTTCCCTGGACAGAGGGTAAATCTTTTATACCTGCCATGACATCATATTCAAGGAAATTAAAGGCCAAAACTTTCCCTTGCAACTCAAGATCAAAATTTAATCACTTTGTTAAGAAAACACGTAATACCAGACACTGAGTTCCAATATGAGCGAAACTTTTATTGTTCTTAAATATTATTTTTTCAAAGTTGCTTGACTGATTTGGCCATCAGAACCGTGATGATGCTAACCATGATAATTTTGCTCACAGGCGTGTGAACTTGTGCGACCGATGCTGCAGCTGCTGAACGTAGAATGCGAAGGGATAGAGAATTATGAAGGTCTCATGGCGTTGACAAATCTTGCTTCAATGAACGATTCAGTCAGGTAATGAGCAATCTTCTACTTTTTCATTTTAAAAGAGCAAAACAGAAGAAATCTGTTTTTAACTTTGTTTTTAACTTGTCGAAATTTGCAGGCAACGCATTGTGAAAGAGAAAGGGGTATCGATGGTCGAACATTATTGTTTTGAGGAACACGAAGATCTTAAAAGGGCCGCGATGGAGTGTATGTGCAATTTAGTCATGGATGAAACAGTAAGAAATATATGATACTTATAATCGTCTCTGTGGTCGGAACTAAAATTTCGATCACCTTTTGAGTACATGAAACTTTCACTTAATATGATGTAAATTTTGTGACAGAACCACCGATTTATTACTTTATTCCCTTCTTCATGATTTAGAAATACTCTTTATTTTCAGGTTGCGAAGTCATTTGAAGGGGAAAATGACAGAGTGAAGATGTTCCTGCTGTATTGTACAGATGATGATATTGCGATCGTACGCGCAGGTGCAGGTGGTCTGGCTATGTTGTCTCACGAACCGAAAATCGCACATAAAATCATCACGGTAAGTGTATTTTTTGTGTGTGTCTTGCTTTCATGTGTTTGATTAAACATGCCAATATCAAAACAAGAGTTCAGAATGTTCAAGGTAATCATTCAAGCGTGACGTTATTTCTAGCAAGCAGTATTATGCATGTTAATACCTCAGTTTTGTATGACTCCCTGAGGACCAAAATGTATTGTCAGTAACTCAGCGATAGTTTTTGTTAAAGAAAAATTTGACAATAATAACGCGACAATGTAAGTTTGATGTGGTCAGCCACGGGTGTGCCCGCAACATTTGCATCTGTGGTTCTTTCACACGGCCCGACACGGAGACTATGACCGGTGCAGAGACCGATGAAATGTGTAGAGTACGAAATTTAATTTGCATCGCGGTCTCTGTCTTGATATAATAATCTGGCGATATAAACGCACCATGGGAATTGGCATGTGTCAAAATATTTTGTTTTCTTACAGTGTTCGAAGCAGTGGTATGATATTCTGACATCTTTAATGGTTCACGAGGCTCCAGACATACAACACCGAGGTGTACACATCATCATGAACATGGTTGAGGCCGACAAGGAAGTAGCGCAGAGGATCGTTGAGAGCAACATGTTCGAGGTAAGTTCTATGAACTTGGAGACTGTTAAAAGTTCTCTGCATGGAATATCTACTAAATATATTCGCGCAAATGATGCGCCATCCGATCTGTGGCCAATCCCAATTATTTGTTTTCAAAAAGCAAAAGCGAAAGCAAAAAACTAGAATCCTAGTGGATGTTTCGTTGAATTAACTGCAAGCCTATTTGGTCACAGTTTCGTTGTTGTTGTTCGCATTTGTTCGGTATAAACCAGCTCTAATGCGTTTGAAGTAAATATTGGATTTCAATGATGATCACGTTTATTATAAGGGATAACTATATGCCGGAATAGTTGATTATTATCCCTATATTTGTGCATTGCTTGTTTTAGATGTTGATGGCCTTAACGAAGGTGCCCGAACCAGAACGCGAGAGGGCGAAACTATGTGCTGAGCGAGCTTTGGAGGCCGCGGTAGAGCACAAACTAATAGAAGCAAACCCACAGGTAGGTTTCAAGTGAGGCCCATGCAAGTACTGTGTCTTCCATAGAAGCACTGAGTTAAAATGACAATCAGTAAATTCATGGCGGAGCATTGTTATGAGGCATTACAATCTACCCACTAGTCGTAGAATTTTAGTTTATTTTTTCCTAAACCCCTCCACTGCAATTTTGATGTCCGATGTCCTGGATAATAAGAAAAAAAAACAATTGAAAGCAATCCATCAAAGAGGCTAAGGTTTCCTTGTAATTAAGATCTCTTTGGTCGTCAGACGCATGTTATTAAGCTATACATCTTTTCTAGGCAGGACAAATGAAGCGTTCAAGCGGCGTCCCCAAAGTGGAACGAATCAAGGAGGAACCGGAGGAATCGGAAGAGCAACAGACGCAAGTCGTGGACAAAGAAACAAATGAAGATAAAGAAGATTTAAAGACGGAAGCGATGGAAGAAGAGGAGAGTAAAGAACCGCTGGTGGATGATTTAGGTGACATCAGTCAAGGCCTTATTATAACAGAGATTACAGGTGATTCATACAGCATGCTAACTACATTTCAGAACGATTGCTTTATTTAATTTGCACATCAAAAGACATTCAGTCCCTTGTAATTTTATGTCACGTTATGAGTTCCTGTCTCTGCGAATTTTAACATGTGGAAACAATCGACACGTGTCAGAATGCTGCAAGATAACATGTGCGATTTGGACTTTTTAACACCTACACTTATTTATTTCCAGATGATGAGGAAAAGAAAGCAGAACACCCCAATGACCAGAAAACAATGTCTGAAAGTCAAAATGCTGAAAAAGTACAACACACAAGTAGCTCTGCACTAAACGCAAGAAGGAACAATGATAAGCAATCATGTGACGCTATAACCTCGCTTATACAATCAGAAAATGCCACTAATGATATTAAGAGTGACACTAAGCCACCGGAGAAAAGGACTGATAATGAAATGAACCAACAGGACAAGTCGTAACGAATGTCATTTAAAATATTGCTCAGTTATTTTGGATTTGAAGAAGTGTTCAATCTTCTAAAGGCCGTTGAATGCAACAGTATTTGTTTTTGTGATAACATACGGTGCCTTAACGTAATGTTATTGAAGGATTACATACTGCACGTTGGGAAGATATCATGCTTGTGGTGGCGGTCAGAAACGTTACATAAATACGTGGCCCTTGAATCAAAGTAATTATTCAGCTGGATTTAGGACGGAAGATTATTTAGTAATATTACGACACATTGACTAACGGACTTGTGTAACCATGGCTGGCCACAATCTAAACTTGATGGTGCTTCGTTGTTAACTGTCATTCTAAGCAAATATTGTAGAATCATTTGACAAGACTTCGGCAATGTGTTTACCTGTATCGTTTCTGAGACCTTTCTCTTTAATTTAGAAACTTTTTGTTTTGGTACAATTTAATCCCATCCCAACTCAGATTTTGATACCAATTCCCAAGGGCAAAAATATGTATGTTATTTTCAATCTCGTGACTCTTCAAACTGCAAATTGGCGTGGGTGAATTTGCGAGAATATATTTATACATTATATTTATTCCCATTTTTAAGACCAGTGTTTGTTTTTCTATGAAGTGATAATACCTTTCATCCCACGAACCTTCGAATTACAAATTGGCGTTAGTAAATATGCGTTAATGTATTTGTATGTTATGTTTATTCTTATTTTTAAAACCATTGCTTGTTTTTCTATGAAGTATAAAACTGCAAATAAATATGACAATTACTTGATAATTGTTTCAATGGCCTGGATAGTTATCACAAATAGACAAATAATCGAGTTTTTCCAAGTCAGGCGACTAATTTGACTTGGTTGGCAAAATATTTTCCAGTGCAATCCAGGCAAGTCCCATACCTCCTTTCATTGGAAGTTCAGTACAAATAGACTTGGCATGGATGAGGCTCAAGATGTTTTCTTTCTTGGTTCATCGATTTGGTAAAAAAAAACTGAAACTCGACCTCCAAACAAAGAAAAAACAAAAAATCACGAGTGATGAATTGAAATATTTGAACAACAACAACGCATTTTTATAAGTTTATTTCCTAAAAGGAATATGTATGATTTTGGTACAAAAATAAAATACTAATGGTAAACAGTCCCTTTATATGTACAAGAAGAGTAAACTATAAAATTGCGTAAAATTAATCACTTGATTAGTCTGAAAAATCCAAGGGCCGAGTTTCGATAGGCATTTCTCTCCAATGGGAAACATCTTGAATGATCTTTATTTGCTCAGAAGATTTTAACCCATTGAAAGTTGTTAATTTTGTAGTTAGTGTAACCAAATTTGTATCTAACAACTCACCACACTTTGAGATTTTGTTAGAGTTCTGGCTTAACGTCAGTATGTAGCTTTGTACGGGATTCGCGATGTCGCATCCAATTAGGGCTCGTTCATACTCTGCTATTTTTTCTGATAACGACTGCGATTTGTTTTTTGCTTCAATGGGCCACATAGGAGTTGGTGATGTTGTCACAATCACACAGTGTGAACACTTCCATTGAGTCCTGTACAACCCATTCGTTGCGATAAAAAGAATCGCAGTCACAATGAGAAAAAACGCACAGTGTAAATTAGCCTTTAAATGCCCACAGGTTACAAAAATATAAATAGGATAAAAACATTTTGTCGCAAACAGTAACATGGATGGCAAAAAATTGTGATAACCATTCAAATTAAAATTGTGTTATTTGTTTTGCCCACACCTGTTCTTTCATTGTAGACATTGTTTCAGCTGTTTCTTAACTATTCCAGGGTGAATGCGACTTTCTTTAAAGCTATGACGAGATATTTGCCGCGGATAAAAACTAAAATTATGGCACATGTAGGATTTCAAAAATTCAAAAATAATTTTCAAAAATATGCGTTAGGCACAACTACCCTTCTGGCTTTCCACGCAAAGGAAGGTAACATGGGGCAATGACACTTGAAATCTTACATGCAAAAATATCTGTAAATTTTTATGTCGGTTGTAAGTTTTGGACCTGATGATATTCACTTTTTGGTGAAGCAAAAACACATTTGTTGCGTTACAGAAGGACTCTTTCTGATCATTTATTGAAACATCCTATTCAATATTTAAGCTGCCTGTGAAGTCATCATCGGTTCTTTGCTTTCTGCATCCAATGGTAGCTTTTCTTTTGTTCTTGGCTCACTGCAAAATGTAAATGTTTTAATTTACTTTATGCTATCTGACAGTCTTATCCTGCATAAGATTCTGACAAGAAAGCATTTCAATTGAAGACCAACCGTTAACAAATTTATTTGAACAAGTAGCAAAAAGGCCACCCTTAAAAACTGTAATAAAAGGCTGAATGTGAACAGACAGACAAAATTGAAAACATTACCTTCCCGCAAATTTTACACTGTGGGCAGTAAAAATGTGCGGTGCCTGCACAAAGCTTTCTTTGAAAATGCTTCGAAAATAAAAAGATTAATATTTTGCATTTCTTAGTCTGGTTTTACTATTGAATTGAAATGTGGCAATGGCAAGTTATGTTTTAGAACTTATCAGTGAAGTTTGTGTTTTGTCAGTAGAGAGACCCACCAGATCTTATGAATTCATTGGGAGTGAGATGTGACTATTTTGAGGTAATTAACGAAAATTTACAGTTTGTTGAAATTTTCCACATCTTCAAGTGTCTCTGGAAGTCGTTTGTTGAGTGTTTCTGGTAAAAAGCATGAGACAACAGCCGCGGCGATAGAAAGGGCACCATAAATGATGTAGGGTAAGGGCGACCATGTTAAACCCTGGAAAAAAGAAAGAGCTGTTTTTATCTTAATTTTATCACGGGTAAAATAAGTGCTTGGTATCCATTGCTCTATATGGGGAAGTTACTTACTGAGAGCTGTACTTGAGGCTGAAGTAAACCGGCTATTCGCGCACACATACTGGATGATCCAACTCCTACATTTCGCACGACGGTGGGGAACAGTTCAGCAGCGTAAACGTACACGATAGCAAATGCAGCCGAGCAGAAGAATTTGCCCAACATTGAGAATACCGTCAGCAAATACTGAAAATCTGGGGAAAAAGTAACATGTTTTTAAGGTTTGAAAGAAGAAATACGCATTTGGGTGTCCTTGAGACGTTTTTAAAAGTCTGGTCGGCAGAAAAAAAACAATAGAAAGTTTATGACATGATCTTATCCTGCTGGAAGACGACGCTCAGACACTCACTAGTTTTGGCAATGAAAGGTGTCATTAGGACACAGCAAATTCCACTGGCCATCAGTGTGGCAGCATTTGGTAATCTCCTCCCCACCTGGAACAAAACAATCCAGACCTAGACTATTGGTTGTTTGAGAGTTTTGATATCAGATGTTTTAAAATCCACTCAGAACCAAATCTTGAGAATACTCCACCTTGTTGAGTAAAATACAAGTCATGACGTAGGAAGGTAGCTCTATCGCTCCAGTAAAGAAAACATTGAGGAAGACACTGCCTGGGAGAACGTCTACACCCAGAGAAAATCCATAGTAATCCATGCTAGCTACAAACCTGCAACAGAAATACAAAAGGGACTGATAACATTTTGTCTAAAACCTAAGAGAACTTCATATCCTTCCAGGAACATTTTCTTTTGTATTTGATACCGTTAGAAACAGCTGTGCCAAAAGCTAAACGGCTTTCTTACCAGGCGAACCACATGGTGATAGTGATGATTCTGATATTTTTCCCCTTAAATAAATCTGTGATAAATCCTCCTCTGTGTCCTTTGTCATTCTCATCAGTCAGGACGAGCTTCTCTGATAGAAGAAAACATTTCATCACAAACTATATTAAAGAGTCATCTTGAACAACTGCGACACAGAATTTTTTAAAATAATTTAAACAATTTAATTTAAATAATTGAATAATTCGGGCTAGTTTTCGCCAAATGTAATTTGTAAGAAGCTACTTGGTATTTAATTGATTTACTGGTGATAGAAACTTTACGAGGTACGCGATGGTACCATGAGTTGAACTGCACCTGTGAGAGAAACTTGATTAAACTTGGCGATCTTCCGGACGATGATTTCCGCTTCCTCCGTCCTCCCCTGCGACACCAACCACCTCGGCGATTCGGGCATAATCCTGCAGAAGTGACAAAAAAATTAGCCAATGGAAATATCCTGTTATTGAAAACTATATTTCAAATTAAATAGAAAAGTGGTTGAAATGGCAAGAGAAATACTCGGAAGATGTCTAAAACTTTCTGTCTTTATGTATTATAGGGAATGACACGAAGTGACAGATGAATAAAGTTACTGCAACTAAAACACTCACCAAAAATACGGAATGAAGAGAAGAAGAAAGAGGACCATAAACAAATGAAAGTTAAACAAATCACTCAGCAACCAGGCAACTAAGGACACCAGCATTATGCCTGAAAGAGAATAATGGCCAAGTGAATAAGAAACATTAAGCGGATCCTGAACTGGTGAAACATTTTCATTCCCCCTCCTATTAGTGGATCCTTTCCAGCAGAGGTTGAGGTTGAGATGTTGGCGAAAATAGCATACTCGACAGTTAAATTGAGTATGTTACGAAAAATCCTCAATTTTCGTAACATACTTGATTTAGCTGTTGAGTAGTGTGATCGATGCTTGCGAGTATGAGTATGAGTTTTCAGTACGAGTTTCGCAAAAAAAATATAGTTCGTTTACAAACGAACTGTATTTAACCGTACCCGGTACGGAAAAACACAGTTCG